>JAPYZE010004358.1:0-10840 GCA_030522805.1 Leptomastidea abnormis
TATATATATAAATATATATGTGCCTATATATTTATACTCAAGCCCACCAATAGCCTGTATGTACCTCCTATATAGCCTCGAACTTAATCGCGCGAGCAAACCTGAACATAAACACACATACATATACGTTATATATATACATTCGAGTTGAACGTGTTAAAGCGCAAGTGTAGATGCAATAACGTACTTTAACAAAATCGCGACTAAACATTTACTAGCAAGTCTCTTTCTCTCGTTTGGAAATAAATTCACTGAATAAGAAAAAATAAAAAAAACATCGAATTTGTCGTCGTTTTAAAAAGTAAGCTATATATACGAGCTTGCATAGGGAGCAGCAAACAAGTTTAAATATCTGATAATTCGTTTGCCATCAAACGGATAAGTTAAAGTCGAACGAGTTGCTGAGGGAGAGTAAGAGAGAGAGAGAGAGAGAGAGAGAGAGAGAGAGAGAGAGAGAGAGAGCAAACAAGAGTCTCCTAGCGCTGGAAAGTTGCTTTATAGATTTAGTCGTGTTCGATACGATTAGCGAACGGACTAGCACTTTGGCTTACCAGAACTCTGATGATAGGCCTTGATGCATGTATGTATGTATGTATGTATGTATGTATGTGTGTATGTGGAAGTAGAGCAAGTGCTTAATGTCTTTTCCGTGCTTCGATTTCTGGTTCTCTCTTTTTTTTTTCTTCTCACTTCATGGCAAACACTATTTAAGAGCTTATAAATAGCTGCCAGAGTAATTTAGGACGTGTGTGATCGATAGATTTTGGGATTAATTTTTTTTTTTTAATTTATTTTTGATGCTATTATGTCAAAATTGAGAATTTAATTTTTGTTTATTTGACATTTGTATTTGCTATCAGTTTTCATTAGGTTTGTAAAATAACAGTTGGTTTAATATCAACTATAATAAAATAGATTGTGAGAAGTTAAAAATATTGTATTTTATTAGATTAATTAAACTTTATTCTTTTTATCTTACAAAATTATCTAGAAGAAAATTACTACTAGTATCATGTCAAATGTCTATGAAAATAATACTTGTAAAGCTATTCATTACATTACTTAACTACATAAAAAAAAAAGTTTCTCATTTTTGTACAAATTTTAAAATATAATAAAAAGAGTCTAAAAATACTTGAAATAAATTTTATTTTTTCATCTAATATTTACATTTAAGAAAAGAAAAGAAAAGAAAGGATAGCTTGAATAAATGAAAAAAAAAGAGAGAGAATGCAGCAGAAAAATTTCATTGCACTCGAAGAAAATACACAATGTCAGTCAAGCGCATTGTGTTCTTCTTCTTCTTCATGCGAGAGTGCGCGCAGAAAATAGACTATATAACGCAATAATAAACGTACTTTGAGTCTTTGGCCTTTCTCTCTCTCTCTCTTTCTCTCTTTCTCTTGGCAAAGTAAAATCCAAAGTTCACGGAACTTTAATCTTTAGTGTCAATCAGAGTAAAAGCAAGCAAGTTCATTTATGTTCACTTCGTGCGACTTGAAAATTGCAGTCATTACAAACTTTGCTGCTGCACATTCGCTCTTACTCTCTTCAATCCCTTTCTCTCTTTCTCTCATTCCTTTTCATTCTCTTTAGCTATACTACTCCCCTTTGCACACGACAATCCGCACCATCAATATATATATTGCCCTCTCGTCTTATCCACTTACCCGAGATCGAAATGACGATGCTAGATGACTGCTCTAAAAATTTTTATACGCAATTCCTTTATGTCAAATATTTTATAATCAATAAATTTATTTTTATAAATAAGAAACATGCATTTTGTAAATAAGTTAATTCCGTGTAAATAACTTTGATCAAATCATAGGCAATAATTATTCAATTCTTTAGTCTTGTGTAATCAAGGAATTGATGGCTTACTACGAAATTATTATTCCTTGGGTTATTCAAGAATTAAGTGGAAACGTTTGAATTGTTCAATAAAATACCTATCTAACATTGCATGCAAACATATCTACAATTATAAAAAAAAAGTAGAACTAAGCTCTAGTATATATATAGGTATATCTTCCGATAGACGGGGGTAGTTCTAAATATTATTATTCGTTGAAAATCATACGTATACATACGTGATATGTAGGTATATATAGACAAAGAGTAGGGGTAGCGGGGGGTGGGAAGATAAGCAATATTTCTCGGTAAAGAAAAATACATCGGCGATAGTTGGAAATTAGCATGACAAATTCTCGAACGTATATAAACTGTATGAGAGGGCGAGAGAGAAAGAGAGAGAGAGGTAACGCGCGTGTGACGGCGTGACAACGAAAGCACTCTATAATGCGCTTGACAAGCCCGTTTGCTTCACCGCTCTATAATTTATTTGTACACAGCAGCAGCAGTAGCACTAGCTGTAGCACAACGTAGGAGTAGCGTATACACACACACACACACACATACGACTCGAGCGTGCATGCCGCTATACCTTTTATATGCTATTAAACTGCGCAATCGAATATTTTTCTTCCTTCTTTCTTTTTTCTTTTTTACTTTCTTTCTTTTTATTTGTAGTACTCTCGTTTAATCGATATTATATATGGCTATATCATAATGCACTTCCGCTATATATAAAATTGTTCAATTATTTTTAATTAGCTTAAACGATGGCCATTGTTTTTTGTAACAAAAATACGATTAAAGTCATTGAACGGAGATGAGTAAAATGAAGTTTTATGAAAAAAAAAAAAAAAACCAAATGATATTGATAAATAATATTTTTACTCCTCTTGCTATTATAAATAACAATATTTTATTACCTTAAGTGAATAATTTGATAGAGTCAATTTGATGCATTAAAATATAAATTGCTTATTGTATGGAAGATATGCTACTATCAACAATATATAAATTCACTACAGTTCAAACTAATTGAAAAAAAAATTCTATTAGAAATAAATTTATATTAATAATAATTCAAAATTAACAGCAAATACCTAAACGTCAAAGTCATTACACTGTTGTAAGTATGTAAATTTTTCTATCACCAGTCTAAAGTAAAAATTGTCATTAAAATCCTGGGCGGGCCATACGCGTCTATTTAAAGAGAGAGAGTAAAACCCCACACATCGAAAACCCTATTTACACTTCGATCATCGTAATCGCCTTTAAGCACAGCCCTCGAGCAGAAGAAGAAGTAGGGGCAGGGGGGGGTCTGGATGGTTTGCGGCGAGGAAAAAAGCCGTCATCTCGTCATCTTAAATTTAGTCGAGACGACGCTGCTGCTGCTGCGGCTGCCTTTCCCCCTTATATACCTCCTCCATTTTTACCCAAACTCCAACGCATCAAATCGCGTCGGTGACACTTTTTTAGTCGGGAACAGAATATGGAAGAGGAAAGTCGACGTTTGAAAGTAGAAAAAAAAAAAAAATACGTTGGAAGATGTTTGAGAAATGTGAAATTTTTTTTTTATTTCTACCAACGTTAAAATATGTTCGTGCTGGAAATTACATTTTTAACCGTTGAATTTTATGGAATAAAATGATAAATCTTAATATTTTTCTTACAGCTACTATTCGTGTACTTGAAATAAAATTCATCATTCATAAAACAGCGACATATAAACCATTATAATTTAAAAAAACAAAATTCAAGGTTTTTAAAATCACATTAAATTCAACTTTAGACATAAGATTTACTAAAAAAGAAAAAAAAAAGAAGAAGCAAAAGATAAAATTTTCTTATTTACAAAAGTTTGAAACTTTTTAAATCCTTTGTCCCTTAAAAGACGTTTCGATAAAACGATAAAAAGCGCTTTATATTCTCAGTCACCCTCCTCCTCCACCCCCACACTCCCAACTCTCTGCCTTTTATTCACTTATAGACAGAGAGTAAATTTACTACCCACGAGGTGGAGAGAAGGAGGAGGAGAGGTAGGGTATAGGTATGTTTGCACAAGCTAAATCAACAGCTTGATTTACGTATTGTTCATGCAAAATCTTTGTTGATTTTCTAAACTATATACATATATATAAACCCCTCCCATTGGCTCCAATGTATACGCGTGTCTATATTCTATACAAAATCGAAAAATAAAAATGACATTTTTTATATATGTGTGTATTGAAAAAGCTTCTTTCTCTCTTATTCCCTTTATCAAGCTTTTAATAGTTACACAAGACCCTATATTTACCCAAATGTTCGGGCTAATTGGCGGTGCAGTACTATTATAAGGGGGGGTATATAGCCGCATGGAGAGTTAATGGCAAATTAGCAGTAACATCGTCTCGGCTTCGGTAGTAGCCAATAATGTTCTCTCTCTCTCTCACTTAGGTTATATCAGTATATCGTAACGGATAAGCGCGCACAGGTATACGTATAGTTAAATATATCTATATGTATACGTGTTGCTTCCTCCCTTTAAGCATTATCCCTAATCAACCTATACACCAAGCGATTAACATACTCTCGCTCTTGTTGTATAGAGATATAAAAAGAAGCTTTGTAAAAATTGACTTGGAAAATTCATGTGATAAAGAAGAGAAAAGCCCCGTCAATATTTAAGCGAGGATAGCTTCGGAATATAAAAATTCGAAGAGGTCACGATGACTATAAGATGAGTAAAGTCAAGAGGTTGGTGGCAAAAATCAGCCGAGAGCGTTATACAAAATGAGCTAGAAAGAGTAAGAGTAAAAAAAGAGAGAGAGAGATAGCTGCTTCCGCATAAATATTCAGCCGGCCGCGTTCATTCAGAATCCCAGAGCCATTCAGCCGAGGGCAAACAGATCAATATTCTAACGGCCGGGTTTCTCTCACTCTCTCTCTCTCTTTTAGCTTTATAGCAGTAACTCCAAGCTGAACAATATCCAGAGCGTAAAAGCTCCAGGCTTGACAGGCGATAAACAAAAATTGTCAACTTGAATTAGATGACAGAAGTGAAGAAAAGAGAAAAATAAAGGAGTTGCTATAGATAAGAGCGGGCTTACCTGTATGGGTGTGGAGATTTCGGAGCAACAGCAACAGCAATCCTCGCAAACGTATAGAAAGAGAAGACAAACCTCGAGGCTTCTCCTTTTGATATATTCTCACGTGGTAGTAGTAGTAGTAGTAACACTTCTCTTAGGCCTCTAAGGTGTATATAGAGAAGCACGTATACAAAAAGTGTGATGATAACTCACGCTTGTCACACGGGACTCGTACACCTTTTTTATTTATTTTTTTTATTTTTTACATCACGTCATCCATACTGTATTAGTTGACAACCAAAAAAAAAACTCTATACCGAGAAACTAACTGTCAGTCGGTAAATTTCTTTCTTTCCTTCTTTTTTTTTTTTTTTTTTTTTCGCACTTCAGTATAGAAAAGCACAAAAACGACGGTCGCTAAAGATATAACCTAAGAAACCGTTATCTGTATACTCTCAAGCTTCGCAACTCGTATACAGAGTTAAAAAATCAAACTGTCAATTATAAGAAGAAAGAACGAGGAGGGGAATCGCGATATAACTGATTATGAGCAAACACGACGTAAAGTGAAAATAACACGGGAGCAACGGCTCTCGAGATGCGCCGTCTCGGAGCTCCGAGCGAACACTGACGATAGGTTGGTAAAGTGTGTGACGCCGGGGGCTCGTCGACGACGCGGGAGAGACGCCGCCACCGCCGCTGTGTAGGACGCCGGGTGAACTCCGTGCGCGCGCGCACCGCACCATGGATAGGGTTGCTGGCGCCCTCCCTTCATCCTCCTCATCCTCTTCTTGCTCTCGGATAGTGTAAGTGTGTGCCAGAAGGAGAGGTGTATGTATACACTATACAGGAGGTGGAGGGAACGTCCAGGTCGGTGGACTATACCGGCAACAGACACCCACACATAATATCAGCTGGTATATGCTTGTGAATTATACGTGTGTTCGCGTGTGTGTTGTATACTTATACAGGTGGAGGTGCAGTGCAGTGTCGTCGTGTATATTAGGAGAGTGCGCGCGTCGCGGATTCCGTATCCCCCCGTACTCCCTCTTTTTGCCATTTGATGCGAGAGAGATGCACCAGCAGGCTATCATCGAGAGAGAAAGGGCAAGGGGTCACGTCTCGCCATCCTCCAAGACGTCCAAATCAAACGAGAAGAAGCAAGACCGAAGCGGTACGGAGGAGGAATAGGTATACCCTCCTCTTCACCTCCCTTGTTCTGAGAAAATCCTACTCGCGACTTGACTTTATTCGGCGCTTGAATTTCTTTCACCTATATAAGTACGACGTCTTCGTGGCTTTTGCAAATGCCCTTTTTATACTCCAGGTAAATATTTTTCTGTTATGTTATGGATATAATGTTATGATGCATTTCTTTTTAAAGGAAAATCGACTCATTTCTCTTTGATTTGGTTGTTTTGAAAATGTTTATTTACTTTGTGACTTAAGAATTTAGAAGTTTTACCTATACTCTATGTTACTTTGTTTTTATTGTGTAAAATAGGTTATGTTACATTGTTTAAATATTAAATAATGACAAGTTTGGGTACTTGTTTATTGATTTCTGCATCTTTTTATTTTTTAAATCAAATATTAATTATGCTATCAGCTATTCTGTATTGTTTGAAGTAATGTATGATAGGTATATTGAATGTAGTTTTTTTTATTAAAAAAGCTAAAAAATAAATTATATCAAATAGGGATTGAAATCAGTTTTATAATTTTATAATATATCAACGAACGAATAGTAACAGTTTTTACATTTAAATAAAAATTGCGTTTGAATTTCAATTAAAAATAAATTTACACCAAAATTTATTTTCCAAATAAAAAATTACTTTTGTCAATACAAATAATTCCTAGTAGCAAACCGTTAATACCCCAAAAAAACGAAAAAAAAAAATCTTCATCAATATTTCGACATACTCATTGCAAACATAAAGCTCTACTATGCAATTCACAAAAAAAAAAAAAAAAAAAATCACGCAACACAGACCACCACGCTCTCTCATCATTATCATCATATCTCATTCAGTGCAGCTCACATACATATATATGCATTCGGTTACCTTTATAAATGCAGCTCCTCCTCACACCCACAAACGACTCAACTCTCGAGGGCGGCGGAGCTCGTGCAAACATACTCGAAGCTCTCCCGCTTTTTACTTTCCCCCCTTTCCCTTATGCACCGGCACCGCCGACAACGACGATGACGACGACGACGACGACGGAGAGTCGCCAATTTCACCGCTCGTGTGATATTAACGAAACTGCGCGTCGCGAAATGTAGGGACGTACATGTACATGTGCGACAGAGCCGTGCCTATACACACTCCCTCCTTTCCCCCTCTATTCCATTCTCTCTTTTTTTTCGGCTGTTTGTTTAGGTGAGAAAGGCTTGCTTTGTAAGGGACCCTTGTGAATCGCGGATCTCTCGGCTCGTCGCGCCCTGTGTTTCTCTCTCATCGTTTTTTTTTTCGGCGCTTGAGGGGAAAAGAACGAAGCAAGCAGGTTCCTGCTTATATATTTTTTTTTCGGTTTTTTTTTTCATAAGCACCCCGGACACGACTTGGTTCTCTATTCAGTTGACTAGACATGAGAGATTTGCATTTTGATAGGACTTGAGTATTTTTTTCGGTCTTTGGGCAGGCTTGGGTTTAATTTTTTTTTTTTCGTCTTTTTTTAAAAATGGACAGTGTATATGCATCGCTTTAGCAACTTTTGATGCAGTGACATTGAAGAGTTGCTAAGCCGGATATGCTTATGAATTTTTATTTGCTGTAATTAAAAAGCGAGACTATTTTACTTGACTATGTGTTTCTTTCAATCAGTGTATTTTATCTTTTGAACAATTTACAATAATAATCCTTGGATAATAGTAATTCGATATATTACTATTTGAAAAACTTTAGAACTCATAGAATTAAAATTTTACTTAAATATTAAATTACAAAATAATTTTTATTTTAAAAATCTGAACGAAAACTTTTATTTGCGTAAACTTTACATATCCATGACATAAATTCTACAAGCACATTATTTTTCATTTTCATTTCTCTCCTTCAACACCAATCTCATCTCTCAACTTTATAAATTTATAAATTAACACATTCCTCGTTAACAAAACAGTTAAAATTTCACACATCTGAATTCACCTTACTTTAACCAATAAATAGCAATCGTATGCAACCACTGACAAGAAAAACTTTTAACTGTTAAAAATCTAAGCTCTAAAACGAACAGTACCAGCATTTACAGATCCCTCTCTTTCTTTATCATACACACTCACAGTCACACGCTTGCAAGTTCCTCGACTCAGTCGCGAGAAAGTTCTCACGAGCGAAGTCGCGCGAATAGAATGCGAAATTCCGGCAGAAGTCCGAGAGTCGTGAAGAAGTCGGTATATATATATATATATATATATATATACATTTGAAGTCACTATCGCAGCCGGAACTTCGCGAGGTACACGTTCGTTTTCTCAACTGCTTCCCCTCCCCCAAACTTCTTTCACCTCTCTTCTCTTGCAGCGTCTTATGCAGCTCGCTTTTCTTCTGTGGCTTCGCGTGCGTTGTGGCTGTTGTGCCTAGCTTTTTTCCTTTAAGCTTTACTTACCTTTCACTCTCATCCTTTGGTTGGTAAGGGCTTAAAAGAGAAAGAAAGAGGGGGGTTCAGTTATTTAAGGGCTTGAAAGGGTTTCATTGTTCGGCTGACTCTTTTCTTGTGGATTTTCTTTTTGGATTGATTGTGGAATCGAGTAATTCCGTCAAGCGCAACACACCCTTTGCAGAATTTTTATTGTGTTTTATTATAAAGGTATGAGCAATTTAAAATGTAAGTTAGGTAATTTGACGTATCAATCAATTTAGCGTAAATATTATTATTATTATTATTATTATTATTATTATTATTATTATTATTATTAAGACTTAGGTACGATACTTTGAATATATCACGTTCCTTATAACATTTCTTAAAAAAATATTTTCATCAACTACTAAAATACTAGATAAAATTCGAGAAAAAAAAAACAATATATAAAATTATTAGTACAGGTGCGTATAAAGAAAAACAGCTGAGCAACACAAAAATTAAATTGTGACCAGGTGTAAAAAAAAAAAAAAAGGAATGTAGGTACATATATACGCAAGTCGTAAGACGTTCATCGATAAATTGAATTACCACGCAGGTCTTGATCGTTTTTCCTGCACATATAGTCAACTGCCAAATCGTCGCAGTCTTCGTCCTCGCCTTCGGTCTAATACACACACTGCAGAATTGGCTGGTCCCCAACTGCGAAATGTCCCACGTACGTAGCATGTGTGCGTAAAAAAATGAAAAAAAAAGAAAGGACTGAGTAAAGACCGCTGTGTGCAAAAGGAAAAGCTTTGCTTTATTTTTCTGATACCCCTATACCTGCCTGCCTACAGTTCTTGGCATGTAAGAAGAACAAAGGCAGAGGGTTATTTTTCGTTGGGTGCGAGAGCTTGGTCCGAACGTTAGCCCGAGGGCTTGAAAAGGGCGAGCGTATTAGGTACTCGCTCTGTATGTGTGCGTCTGCAAGGGATAGGGTGAAAAGTTTCAAATCCATCGGGACGCTGAGGAGAGTATAGTCGGTGGGGACCAAGGAATTGGTTCGTTCGTTTCGATAACGCCTTAACGTGCCAGGCTGAAGTTTTGCTGTGTGCAGTATATAGGTATATAAAGTTGGAAGTGATAGGAAGGAAGAGTATGGAGAGGGCTATATTGCTGTATCTTTAAATTCGCAGTCCAAAGATTTTTTTCGTCTTGGGACGCGTTAAGAGCTTCGACGAGCCAATCCCATCTCGTTTAACATTTTTTTCCTTTCTTTCTTTTTTTTTTTTCTTTATACTCGTTTTCTTCGTACTTTATCTTCCTTGTGCCAGACACATTTTCAAGGTTAAACTTACTCACTTTTAAATGATTCTTGTAATCTGAACTTATTTTTAAATTAAAAGAAAAAAAGAAACTTTATAACAAAATAAGATATTAGCGAGAATAAAAAATGATAAATAGAAAGCAATGGATTTGTGTTTAGTGTCACATACCATACGCCACGTATGTATGTACACGTCACAAATTGCCCGCGGGCGCGAATACGGTCGCGCTTATGTACATATGCGACATACATACATACATGACCAAAACGCACAATACCACTCCGGGGAACGCGGACGAGATTACTTCGTTCATCATCACCCCCTTCAGATGCGAAAGCCCAGCTGGCCACCGCATTATAATCCGAAATGCTTGTTTGCGTGGTGTGAAAGTGTGTGTATGTATATGTGTAAGTTGGTTTTTTTTACTCTCTCTCTCTTCGACCCACGCCTGTCACCTCGTTACTGGCCCTTTGTACGTCCGCAACTCTCGCTGAATTAGACGACCTTCAGAAAGAGAAAGAGAAGGGGAAAATTTTTCATGCTGTGGTTTACGTGGCTGGTATGGTTATATATATATATTTTTTTTTATTTACCAACCTGATGGCCATACAGCCACGATTTCCTTTTTTTACTCGTGCGCTATGTGATGTGTATAGCAAAAGTTGCGCGTTGTTAAATGCCATGGTGGTCAGTCGAATTTTTTTTCTTTCATTTTTTTAGAGGGTAGGGATACACAAGGTATTACTGTCTTTTCTTTTTTTATTATGATTTTTTTTTTCATTCTGTATTTTCCGGGATTTTTAACTGTAGTACAGAGTTTTTATTAACCCTTTGAGAGTGGTTTTTTTATGGTTGTTTAAAAAAAAAAAAAAAAAAAAAAATAATTTTTTTTTTTTTTATTTTTTTTTAAAAAACCAAAAAAAAACCACCCACAAAGGGTTAATAAAAACTCTGTACAACAGTTAAAAATCCCGGAAAATACAGAATGAAAAAAAAAATCATAATAAAAAAAGAAAA
>JAPYZE010004359.1:0-10839 GCA_030522805.1 Leptomastidea abnormis
AAACAGCCTAAAATTATTACAAAGAAAGGCACAACATAAAAAATTATCACAAAAAAAGTATAACTCATGATAATTACTTTGTAATAATTTCTGATGTTGTGCCTTTCTTCGTCCGGTGCACCGATATGTTTTTAGTGAATATAATATGAATATATATTTATTCAATGATTTTTAAAGCTTAATCACAGATAAAATCTCTTCGGCCAATTACTTAGCCCCGAACTAACTGCCAACCTACCTCGGGGTCAGGGTGAGTTGAAAAAAAAAAACTTAGCTTTAAACGATTGATTATGAATTAATGAAAAAAAATTGACAATATTCGCAGAAAGTGGTGCTAATAGTTAGGTATTATTTGCAACTATTTACCCTCATGGATTTGGAAAAATTAAATATTATGTGAGAAATCGGCCAACTGAGCCTTGTCTCCCCTACAGCTCCTCTTTTCCTATGCAGATTCTCAAAATTGTTTAGTTTGGACTTAGAACTAGATGCGCGGCCTTGCAAGTTTTGCAAAAGTTATCGCAACAATGTTACCATCACCTTAATAGTCTTAGCTCGGGTTTTATTTTTCCTTCGGCGTTAATTTGAGTAAAACAAGTCCCTAGCTGCACTACACTTATATATTAACCCAATAACACACATTGCCTACTTTTCATTATTATCTCACATGTATACCTATGTGGTGTGATGTGTGCGCGTGTGTATATAAAAGTATGCATGTATATGATATAGCACTAGGAAGTGCGCCAGATCGGGCTTATTCCCGGTGGGAATAGCGTGAAAGTTCGTAAAAATGCACATAACACAAGTTTGAAAAAAAATGCGGGCTTTAATTAATGTTGCTTTCAAAGTGCTTTTGCGCAACTGATAACATATAGGTATATGTCAACTATAAAAATTATCTAAACAATTTTAATTAAATGTAAAACTATATAAGAGTAGTTTTAATTTATTTTGAGCCGAAGCGCACTTCACACCTTTACATAGCCTATATATACTTGATACTTAAAAGCTATTTTGATGATATTTATAAATTTGGTTATAAAATATAGGTATCGACATAATCTCGGGCAAGCAAATGAACAATATTAGGTATATGTTGTGCTTATTAGGACAACATCTTTTTAGCACAGTTTTCTATTCAAATTATTATATTAATATTATTATCATCGTCGTCATCATCATCATCATCGTTAGGTATATTATTAACAAAATTAGTATACCTTTTTATTAATTTCTAATGAAATAGTATGCTGATGTACTATATGTACTATATATATGTACTATATGAGATGTACAATTAAATTATTAATTGTTTAGAGCTTTTAGGTATATATAAAGAAAAGCCAATGAATTTAATAAGTCTTGTTATTTTTTATTTGAAATTGAAACGATTAAGTTTTATAAAATACACGATGAAAAAGCGTCAATTAAGTATGATAAATTTAAAAAAATATCACCTGAGATTAATGTAAAAAGGTAAAAAAAATTATTTATTTACAGGATAGGTAACAAAATTTCATTAAGCAAAACATTAACTTTAATTAAAACAATAAGGTTTATTATAAATAATCAAAAACTTTTCTGCAATTTCGTGCGAAAAAGTCACTTTTCCTCTCTCTCTATCTGACATTTATCATTCAGTTATAGGTCTATAATATATCTTGCTCAGATACCGCGTAGTATTTCTTTTACTACGTACATAAATATACACATATTGCACGTGTTGTGAACAAAGACTCGGGCGCATAATATACGTAATGAGTAAAGAATAATAAGAAGAAAAAACAAAATAATATTATAATTCAATGATGATAAAAAGTTATATGATGATAAAATATGATCGAATCGGTTGAATGAAAGAGTTTAAAATAAATTAATGATAAGTTGGTGGTGGTCTGGTGGGGTGGTAGATTGGATCACAACGAAAAGATGGTTAGTTACAGGGTCGTGGCGGTGGTCGCAGGTAACAGTGAGGCAGTTACCTTGAGCAATTTGCGCGCCGACACCCAATACCAGCTGGTCGTAACTGCCGTTAAGAGCGGCAAGAAACTCCGGAGCCGACCGATTGTCTTCCGTACACTTGGTAAATAAATACTCTTCTCTCTCTTTCTTTTTTTTTCTTACTTATTTATTTATTTATTTATTTTTAATGTTTAAAAAAATTTTGTCTTTATTCTAACAAAATTTAATCTTGAACTTATTTTTATTGAGTATTTAGATTACAAATAAAAATTTGTTAACGTTACCACAATGCACATATTTGCGTACATACATTAACTTTAATAAAAATAATCATAAGTGAAAAGAATAAAAAATTCTCAGAACCTCCACGGACGTCTCCTCAACAAGACTCAGCTGTGACGGGAGGACCTATTCCTCCTCCGCCACCTCCGTTGCATCAACAAACTCCGACTCATATACAAGCAAGTATTTTTTTTTTATTACAAAAATAAACAATTTTCATTTAAAATTCAAGTATTTCATACGGACTATTTTTCGAATTAGATTTTATAAAAGATGCATTAAAGTGAGAATTTTTTTACAAAAATATAGGTGATTTTTCATAATTTATTTTTTTATATAAAGAAGTTTTTGATCGGACCACATAGAGAACTCCTTATTCAACACATAATAAACTATAAAAAAAAGGACCAAAAAACATAAAAATCCATTTTCTGATCCCGTTTCATGAGAACTTTTCCTTAATAAAATAGTATTTTTCGACACGGGTGGGTAAGTCAGTTTTTTAGCGTTGAGGAGGTTTTTTTCCCGAGCGAAGCGAGGGAAAAATGCCTCAAAGCTAAAAAATGACTTTCCCTCCAGTGTCGAACGATGTTTTATCCCAGAGAGCCTAAAAATCATTTCCAAGTTGCGATTTTTAGGCTCGAGGGAATAAAAAAATTTTATTGTCTTTATTAGAATTGAATTAAAATTTTTTTATTAATCTAGTTATTGTTTGAAATAAAAATTTATATAGCAATAAAAATAATTTGTTATTTTAAATAAATAACTATCTTGTCAGCAAAACAATTGCAGTATTTTTCAAATGCTTTTACCTAATCGATAAATAAATCAAAAAGTATTTATGCTACTAGAAATTTCACTTTCCTGGATAAAAAACTTTTTTATTTTCTTCCCTAGGTGCATACTATATTTATAGAATTATATTTGACAGTAAAACAAACAAAAAATTTAATTCGTACTTGTTTTTGCATTAAGGATTTCAATAACATATATATTATTTTCTTTATCTGTAATAAGTAGAGTATAACTTGATATGGTCAGACAGAGACATTATATTATATTGCTTTTCGTGTAAAAACATGGACAAAATGTATAAATGAAAATTTCTTTACTGCGTCAAATATTTTTCTCGGACTCGAAATATCCTAATAAATTAATTAAAAGATATGAAATAACAATTCTCATTTAAGGGAGTTCTATGGCAAATACAATTAACATTGCAATGAAATGGCACTTTATCTGAACATGGCACTATATTTTATCTAAAATGGTACTTTCTTGCCTGGAGTTTTGAGATGGCACTGTTTTGCCTAGAATCTGGAATGGTACTGTCTTGCCTGGAAAAATCTGTGTGCCCGGAGCCGACTATAATTATGTAGATATACAAAACAAGGCTAAATCTGTAAACTTTGATTATAATTATCTCAAAAACAAGTAATCGTTAGACCTTAGGACTTATTGGGATTCTTTCATGTTATGGCAAAAAGGACCCAGTATACCAAGTTTCATCAAAATCCATGACCCGAATGTTGTTGCACCTCCTTGTTAGCTTCTTTTAGGCCTAAGGAGTAATCTTTTTTTTTTTAAATATATTTTGTCAAATTCTTAGAAAAACTCATATTTAGTTGTTTGTTTTGATCTTAATTATATAGATATTTTTATAAATGAAAAAATATAAGCATCCTTTTTGTAGCCGAATACGTCTGGATTAAATTATGCCAGTATACCCGCTACTGAGGGTTAAAAAGAGAAAAAAGGTTCTTGTTCCATTTTTTAATTTAAATTTGAACCAAAGAGCGAGATAGAAGAGTTGGAGGGCTCGTCTACTGTTCAGGCTGCCCTGCTCCAGATAAGAAAAAATAAAAGCCCTTTGTTCTTTGTGATTGACGGATTTGGGTTTTTTCTCGCCACTATTCAAAACGTAGATACTCTCGAGACTTCCTGGTGTGACTATCGGAATCTATCACAATTGATCAGGTGTGAGGGTCGGTCGGTAGGTCGGCATGTAGTTTTCCTACAAGTACATCGCCCCCAATTCAAGCAGACCCCTTTCCTTGTGCAACTTATATATATATAGAAGAGAGACAAGATAGCTTCTATTATTTTGTGAAGAGTTTCTTTTTTATATAAACTCACCGCGTTCTCAAAAACCCATCTCACCTAGATATATATATATATATATAATTCATAAATAAATGAGTTTACACCCGCAAGAAAAACGATTAAACATTACAGCTCAGAATACGTAATATTTGAATTGAGCAAAGATTTTCAAGGTGCCCATCGATTGTTATACATCATTGAATTATAAAACTCGATTCTTTACACTATTGTATACCTTTCCTTTTAAGGAAAAAAGCATTTGAAAAATGAAAAAATAATGTACAATCTTTTAATGCAATCCTTTTTAGAGAAACAAACTTTAACTGCCAAAAATAAACATTTTCTTTCCATGCCATTTTTAACGACAAATACAGAGTGTTTTTAATAATTTTAAATAAATGCATAGATAGATGAAAGCGACCCATAAAGATGGCGGGAAGAAAAGAGGGGGGGGGGGGTAAATCTTGCATTTTATTGAAAGTTTTGTAAATTTGTATGTGTTATATATGTATATAAATCTGATGATGACTGTTTTATTGCACACACACACACGCACACACACACAAACAAACAAACAAACGCAGGTGCGAGGAGTCGAAGTTGGCATAGTCGTGCTGATCCTGATGGTATGGGTGGGCGCGATAGCGCTGTTCTTCAACCGCTGGGGCAAAATACGTATGCTCCTGCCCTACCAGCCGGACTACAAGTCGGAGCAGCTGAAGGTCCCGGGCACGGGGGTATGTGCCTCGGCCAACGCAGCCTACACCCACAACTCGTCCCAGCACGTCTGCTCTCAGGTAACTAATTATTTATCACTGCCTTCCCCCCCCCCCACCTTACCCCCCGATTCGTTCACTCGCTCACTCACTTATACTTAATATACTGTCTTAAATCCACCATTATATAAATTTAGCTTATTTGCGCGCATATGCGACTTATTTCATTCGTCGAGGACAAATAAAATTGAGATTAAATTTTTCGATGAGTGCGAAATTATCCAAATTATTATCATCTTCTATAATTAACGAATTGAAATTTCGACAGAGGTCTCGTATTTCCGTTTCCTGTTCCTCTTTGCCGTATGCGAGCTTCGAATTATGCGTTTTCGATTAACCGGGATACTTTATACCCGTTAAATTTTAATGAACAAATCAATTGAATGTCTTTTTCAACGAGTTTTTTATACTCATGATGTCAATTTCGTTATTCAAAAATCATTTTGATATTAGTAAAATTGATTGGAATCACTATTATTAAATTTATTACTCGCTAATTTTATCTTATTTAAAATCTTTAATATTATTTAACGATTTAAAATATCTAAAAATTGAAATCAAGTTCACGAGTGAAAAACTGCTTGATTTTTTCTTTTAAATCTCTTATACACAATTATATTAAACAGCTCTATTGGCTGTACCTTTCGAAACGATATTTGAATATATAATCAATTAAAATCGTGCTAGAATCTAAACGACCACTTAATTACTTACAATATTTGCGTAATTTCTAATACAACAAAATTATACAGATATATTGGTTATACTTAGTTCTGCTCATATACACAGTCTAGAGTACAAGATTATAATGCACTTCCTTATAATAATATTTGATTGAGGAAGTATATCGGTATCGCAGTGAAAGAGGTGGACCGAGCGGGATACACACACACACACACATTTTGTTTATGATAGCTACATCAATATTTAAGCTCACGCACTTATACGCGCAGTCATAATATATCGCTCGTTGATCGTGACTCGACAGCTCTTCGCCGGTGTTCGCTTACCCTGCAGGGGAATGAAAAGTCAAAATTCATGTCAATAATAAAGTACACCTATATCGCAAGAGTTGGAGCGTATCATTCACGGCGCTCTACACATACACACACATACACACTCTTCGGCTGCCATAAATTTGTGCCCATACTAGACGTGGGCGTATCTTCTACCCTCTCTACCAACACCGCTGCAATAAAACTGAAAGAACGCGCCGTTGAAATTTATGAGTTGGAAAATACTATTCATCAGTGTGGGTGGAAAGAGACACCGACTACGCGTACGTCTATATAGAACTACATAACACACACACGCGCGCGCGCGTATATCGATGTATACCATCTATATATGTTGTATCGTCACTTGGCGCTCGCCTTGGCCCTCTTACCTTTCTGCTCCTCCAACTTTACCCCTCCTCAATCTAACCGGGGTGACGCGATTGACCGATTAGATACGACTAGGTATAAGGCTATACCACCGGAGGAGGGATTGACGCGCTCATCGCAGATCCACATTATATTGTTCTCGCCTCACATTCCTCCTCCTCCTAACCCACTCCTGCCATCACCATTTTTTCCCTTAATCCTATATTCTCAGCTCCAGTCCACCGCTATCTTTTTGTCTTGCCATTTCCTATATCTCGCAATTTTTTGCCGAGTTTTATTTTTGCACTCTCGAGTCTAGCCGTCGTTGTCGGAAGTTAAAAACGACTGAAGGAGAGGAAAAATAGTATTGGCAAAAATAACAATAACAAAATTTTTTAAAAAAACCGCAGCAGCAGCAACAGCTACATTTGGCTTTTATACTTGCTTAGCTTAGCTAACAAATGCAAAAACTTTCGCTGTATATTACCTTCTGCTGATATTTCATAGTTTCTTATAACGCACTTATTGTTTTCTAATATTGGACTAAAGTATATCTTTTCTTTTTATAAGTAATATCAGCAGGTCGTAATACGTCATAAATATTATGAGGATTTATGAGTCCTGATAATAAAGGCAATATAATAAAGCAGAAAAAGATTTTGATTTCTCTGTAATCATGTCGAAATCTTTTCTGCCTTAAAACAGTGTGAATTTTTAGCACAATTTTCTTTAAGCTTCTCCCGGTATTATACCTTAATGTTCATGTGCCAAAAATTAAGTAAAAACTGCGAATCTTTTGAGTGGTAGCTTACGTAGGCTAACAATGAAGTTTTTCATCACTTTAATTTATAAATTATCCTATTTGAAATATGGTAAAATAATCATTATTGATCGTGTCCTATTTCACAGTCAGGTTATTTTTTTTCATTTAACATTAAATACACTGATATTTAACCATATGGCTTTCATTTTTCAACAAAGTTCAGTTAAAAAGACAAGGTAATAGCTATGTTTTATTATAAATTCAAAGTAAGCTTTATCTCAACACAATTATGAGTACAAAAATCATTAAAGTATTATTAAAAGTCATTCATTGAAAAATAGATATCAGGAACGTAAATTAAAAAAAAAAAAAAGGAAATCAAAGCATTTTTTTTCTCTAAAAGATGCAATTTGTCAAAAAAAAATATTAATTTTTCCATGTTAAAATCGCAAAAAACCATTTTTTCAAAAACTAAAAATAAAAAAAACAATTAAAGATCGCTAAAAAAAAATTTTTTCTATATTTTTTCCCAGATTCTTCATTAAAAAATACATTGAATCCACTTTATTCGGTTATAATCTAGACATGGGAACATACTTTTTTTTGTTTTCAAAAAAAATACACCCATTCGTACAAAAAAAATTAATTACACGAAAAAAAATTAAAAAAAAAATTTTTTCTGACTTCTTACATTATAAAAAACATTTTTAACACAAACCGCTTCGAGAAAGCAAAATTAGAGAAAATAATAGCAAAATCATGTAGATGAGATAGGTGTAAAAAAAAGGAATAAAAAAAGAAAGAAAAATGGTTAATATAATACAATGACATCATAATACTTACATATAAGAAAGAAAGAAATAAAGAAAGAAAGAAGAAAGGAAATATAATTGTCGATGACTATTATATGTTATTGTGTGTGTGTGCGTGCGGTGGCTGCGGCCGGCGTACTATAAAGGTAACGAGTACATTGTCGGATATGGTGATGCAGTGCGGGGGAGGGGGTTGCTGCGTATTGGAGCAGTGCTTTCAGTACCCTAGGAGAACGCGGCAACCACGTGACTGCGGCTGCCAGTTCGCTCTTCTGCACAGGGCCGACGTCGCGTGACCATCGGTATCGTCAATTTTCTTTATAACTCTTCAGAAAATACGGTCTGTTGATTTCGCTCTCTCTCTCTCTCTCTCTCTCTCTTTCTGCTCTCTATCTCACACACTTTTTCTCTCTCACTCTACTCTCTCTCTCTCTCTCTTTTTTTCTCTAATATGCTGTTGTGAACATCCACCAGCACCAAATTTTATACCACTTTTAAGATATATATATTATCTTTGTTCGTCACGAATTAAAATCGGCTTCGCTTCGAATTCGAATTGACGATGCGTAAAGGGGTTTTATTTATACAGTTCTTTATTTTTCTGGCGTAAAAATATTATGAAACTGCTGCGCTCAAGAAAATTCAATTTTTCATTTCGTATCCCTTTTTTCATACAGTGTTTCGTTAAAAGCCTTTAAATTGTAGCCAACACATTTTCATCTATACTAACTCAAATTTACTCAGCGTAATTCTATAACAAGTAAAACCACGTCTTACTTTATTTCAATAAGCCGTTAAACATTTTCTTCCATATATTTTCCAACTATTTTTTAATAAATATTTTTTTTTGTAAAGGAATGAATTTTTAAATAGAATTAAGAAGACAGCACTCAAATGAAATTAATCTCGTGAGAATCGAGTTCAAGATTAATTTCCTTACTTGAAAAATATTTTTCCATCTTTTATCGTGATAAATCGGCTTTTAAATCATTTACTACATCTAGCATAATTTCATGAGAGATAATATTATTAAAACAACTTTCGAGCTGAATGAATTTTTACTGAAAGATTTAAACATCTGAAACTACTTAGAAAAGTTTCTATTTAAAAACTAATATTATATATGTATAAAATTTAATCAGAGTAAAAGATAAACTTGTGCACTTAAATGTATGTGAAAAACAAAAGAACTATAAAAAAAAAAAAAAAATTTATAACAAAAAAGAAAAAAATAAAACTTTTGATTAAAAGTACAGATTAAAAAACCCCTTTACTCTCGTCACGTTAAAATACACAATCTTACTCCCTTGCCCCTTGTCGTTGCCGTTTACACGTTTTTAATATTCTAGTATAGCTAATGCTTTAAATGTAATATTACTTTATTAAACATAGCGTATAGGTACGTAATTTACTTAAAAAATATATTCATTTCCTTCTGCAAACGTTACTTACATCCCATAAGATAAATTTATAAACATTACAAGGTCATGTTATCTTTTAACGTAAATTTAAATATTTTTAGCTCATTTCTTGGTGATCGCGTAAAAACACGCTGTTAAGAGATCTGAGGATGTTACTTAATTAATTTTTTATCTTTTTTATCTTTTCTATCTCGCTGTCGTTCTCTTCTTTAAAAATGTCTTATAGATTTTTTTTTAATCTCTACCCTGACAATACTCCTACTCTAAAGCTTCACATTTTGCTTTCATCCAAAATGTGTGTTAACAGCTGACTTTGGCCTATGCCAAGAGACATTTTAGCAAGTGATAATTTTCTGAACTAATCAAGTAAATAATTTAATTTTTTAACAATACTCTTTGCAGCAAAAAAGATAAATAGCAGGTTATCGTTTTCAATCATGAAGTTTACTCTTTAACGATACAAATATTTAAATATTAAATACCCCTTGGATACTAGCTGAAAAGGGGCATAAAATTGTAACAAAAATTTCAAGCGTGAATCGTGAAAAAACGTAGATTATGGTGCAATATCGAATGGTTTACTTCTTAATAAATAAAAAATCCAAACCACGCGGGGATTAAATATGTGTTCACAACTTGCAAGTGATAATAAATTTTTTAGCTTATATAGTACCGATATAATAAATAGAAACTTTACCAAGAAAGAAACATCTTAAGGGCATGCCTCAGACTTAATCTAAAACTGTAGTCAATACCCAATCTTTATTTTGCAGTATTTGTTGTTAATTGACATATTTGATAAAATATTGGAGTTTTCCAACAATTCTAAGGTAATTAAAATTGTCGGAAAACTCTTACATTTTGAAAAATATGTCAATCAACGACGAATACTGCAAAATACGAGGTAGATCTCTACGTCGGTGTGATGCATACCCTTAATTTTGTAATTTGATTGTACGATCAAGATTTAACTTTACGGTACATGGAAAAAAATAAAATACTAAACCAAGTGTTTTTGTAAGAATTTCGGTTAGAAAAAATTTAATTTTTATGCACTCAACAAATGAATTGCATGCATTTACATGTAGGTAAAAGTGGTAAACTACCAGAAAAGTGATTTTGTTTTCTCTGTATAACTTTTTTGTTTTTTCATACTTTTATTGCGGGCAGTAAAGGATTTGAAGGTATGCTCCTCAGCTACAAAATCCACTTTGTCCCGATTACCTAAATGCAATAGTTTTTATTTAAACCTAGATCTCGTAAAAACACTTTTTTCTCTGGTATTACCCCGCCCATGGTCTACTTCCAGAAAATTTGCGGGGCTATACCAGAATCACTAAATTAAACCATCAA
>JAPYZE010004360.1:0-26313 GCA_030522805.1 Leptomastidea abnormis
ACCCATACTGGGGAACAGCGGACTGACCCATACTAGGAGCCACTGACTTTTTAGTAAATTAAATGTAGCTCCGCGAAGAAAGCAAATAGAAGCACCAGCGAGGCGGGGATTTACTCTTGAAGAGTTGCACTTTAAGAAAAAAAATTGCTCGGAACATAAAGTTGATTGGGGTAAATATGGCAGACTGGCGAAATTAATTTTCTGCACAGAAGAAACAGAACAACTGCTTAAAACGCCTGTAACTTTTGAAGCATCAAGCGGAAATTATTGATCTCGGATTATGTTTAATAAGTCGCCAAACTGTAACTAATCTGCCTGGTCCAGAGGCGCCATATAGCTTAGGAAGCTGGAAACTGCGAGTGACTCATGCTAAAAGCCGACCCATACTAGGGGACTTTCCCCTATACCTACATGTATTAATAATTTTCATTAACAAAAAAATTTCTACCATACTGTTATCACCTTTTCGGATTTCTATAATCTTTTTTCCTCTACATTAGCTAAAAATAAAAAAAAAATGAAAATTGATTTCGTTCCATAAGACTAAATGCATTTATATATCCACTTGACTATATATACAGCGATAGGTCATATGATGTTTCATGATCCCAATAGTTATACTACATGTATCATTGTTTTATATATTTGTAGCTGATTTCAGAGAAAAATTTTTCGTCCGATTCGAAAAGCTGTAGGAAACGAATCAGAATATTTTTGAGACACGCAAATGTTAATGTAACAAATTTTTATGTGAAACGGCTTTTTAACTTGTAATGTTAGGTTCAAATGAAAGTTATTGATTGATTCTTTTATAATCCATTGAATTTTTATTCATTATATAAAGAAAAATATAAAAATTTGCGTGTTAAAAATCCAAGTTTTCACATTTTTGTTCAAATCATACAATATCTTTGTATATAATGTCGCGGTTGCCACGTATCGTTACCTTTTCAAACTTGACTTCGTATCGCTGTCGCGACATGAAGGCATGATTTTTGACTTGATGTACAAATAATTGTTAAAATAAGCAGGAGGCTATGCAATAACTCATACAGGTGATCTGAAAAACATATTAATAGTATCGCTATAAGATTTCGTAGAATATTGTACAGTAAGAAGAAAGAAAGAAAGAGTTATTACCCTAGCGGTCAGGGCGTATACATCACTACGAGCAGCTCGATATATCAAGGCTATTTCATCAGGAAAAATAAGGCTCGGAGCAGCATTCGCGTCCCTGCCGAGCTCGCAACAACACTCGACAGATCGAGAACTATCGCGAGTATATGTATACGCGCGCAGATGATGAGATGGCCAGACTTTTTTATTTCTTTCTTTTCTAGCTTTCTCCCCCTTCCTCATCCTCCTCATATCTGACTGTATAGGTGCATTGCAAGAAGACGAAGGAGAAGAAGAAGAAGAAGAAACCCGGGGGTTCGAGAGACAGGACGGCAGCGCGAGAGCTGCTCTTCTGATGCTTCTGCTGCTGCTGCTACTATCCTTCGAGTCATTAATATTGCCCCGTCAGATCCTCCTGCCTCGCTGGCCTCCTTCATACTCTCCTTTAATCCACTGGGTTCCGGGCACGAAATTCAAAAGCTACAATTACGTCTGCTGGCGTGGTCTCTCAGCGAGGTCTCTCTGCACACAACTCTCTCTCTCTCTCTCTCTCTCTGTGTGTGTGTGTGTGTGTGTGTGTGTTGTGTGTGTGTGTGTGTGTGTCGATGCCACTACCGTATACCGCATCTGCTACTTCGATTTTTCATTTTGAGTACGTGTGCTTTATTGCGATCTGCTTTTTTCTTCTTCTTCTTCTTTCATGGTTTGGATTTTTTAATTTCCCGTGTGCGAGTGCGTGAGAGCTATATGCTTGCTTGAATAGGATAGAAAATATATTCCGTGGTATACCATTCATTTACCACCGTTTGATATTTGTAATTATAAATATTCCTAAAAATGCTTTAAATTTTTTAAATACTGAAGTATCGTAACAGTTAAACATGGAAATTTATCAGTTCTCAATAAAAATTTTTTTTTAACGGTACATATAGAGCAGCTTACATGCGACTTAGTAGCTCGCGCATAGACCAGTCCAATTTCTGCAGATTAGCATAATTTTATTTCCTAATACTATATACCACTACCACCATCACCACACCCTTGCCACTCAATCGTGTCCCCGCATACTCTAATCTCATCGTACCAAACGTCAAGCTGAGAAAAAAGAAAAGACGACAGAAAGAGGTCAAGAGAACACGAGACGAAATGTCAGAAGCTAAAGAGAAAAAGGAACGTGTTGCGGTGATCGAGGAGAAGCCATCAGTCAGCAGCAGCAGAGATGCGAATCCGCGGGGGTTGGTTACAATGAGCTGTTGTCTCTCTCTTAAGCTCGTGGCACTTTTCACAAAATCCTATATGAAACACAGTTTGTAACCCTTTCGCTGTCCGTCGGACCGATGACGGCAACGTGACGACGCGTAAGCTTTGCGCGCTTATGCCATCCTCATTTAAATACTTGGAAACGGTTTGATTTTACTTTTTTTTTTAGCATTACAAACGAACAAACTTTTTATTCTACAGCTGAGGTCCCTCATTTTTTAGTGTACGCTTTTGTTTCGGTTTTTTTTTTTTTTTTTTTTTTTTTTTTTTTTTTTTTTTTTTTTTTTTTTTTTTTTTTTTTTTTTTTTTAATTTTTTTAATTTTTTTTTTTTTTTTTTTTTTTTTTTTTTTTTTTTTTTTTTTTTTTTTTTTTTTTTTTTTAAATGAAAAAAAACTCAATTATTGACAGACGAAAAATTTATTATAAATGAGTTTGTATATTATTTGAAAAGTATACGCGTTATTGTATTTTGATGAGCGAATAATGTAGTTTTTGTTATTCCATAATATCTTTAGTGACTTGGAACATTTTGGTCAATACCATAAACTACCTTTTTTACGTTAACTTTAATAAAATATTAATTTCACATTTTTCTTTTCAATTTTTCTGTATGAAGGTGGCATTCGAGTATAGTCATTGAATCATTGATGTAGCATACACGCGAGTACTTGCACTTTTTTCAACAAACTTTTTTTTTCCAAATTTTGTAAAATCATCGTCCAAAATTTATATAATAGCCAAGTAATTCGTTTTTTATTTGCCTTTTGTCGCGGACGAGAAAGCAAGAGTCTGTATATATACGACCGTTTTCAGGAGGAGGATTGTCAGAGGAGAGGTGGATTAGAGAAAAAGAGAGATGAGATGAGGTTCGGGATGGGTGAAGGAAATTTTTGTGAGAAAAGCAAGCTATTCGTGCGTATGCTCATCTCCTCATCGGTCCATGGCAGCTCCCCTCGGAAGCCTATACACAGCATCGTCGACGTAGCAATAGCAGCAGCAGCAGCAGTAGGAGCCTGGGTAGAGCAGCCCACCTCCCCCACAGTCGGCGGCTTTCTTCCCTCTTATTTTGCTCTCTCTCTATCTTTCTCTTTCCCTTGTCACGTAAATCATTAATCTTACCGCGTTTTCTCTCGCACACACTCGGATGTGGATTTAGACGAAGCCTGGCACTCGTATATGGCAAAGGAGCCCTTCAAACTTGCTATATAGAAGCGCGCAACTGCTCGCGGACGCGAACAAGCGCTCGATACGGTTTTTTTTCTTTTTTCTTTCGAGCCGCGCTGCGAGGTTTTTGGGAAAGAAAATAAAAAGAATTACTTGGCTGACATAATGCCAAGGCCAGAAAAACTCTGATATATAAGATATATGTGTATTATAAAGTTTTTAGTTGAATATTTTTTGGTTACTGATATTGAGAGCTTTTTTTTTAGTATTGTGATTTTTCTGTTTATTTAGTTAAGATCTAGAACAAAAATCTTGAATTTAAAGTAAGATTAAAGTTAAAATTTTTTTCAATAAATATTCTTGAAATATGTAGGTATTAATCTATTTTAGATTGAGAATATTAAGAAAGCGTTCGTGGTTAATTGTCGAATTAAAAATATATATAAAATAATAAGTTCATAAGTATAGATTGTAACTAAAATAAAAAATATTATCAAAGTTTATTACAAACAAAAAGGGAATTTTTATAATTAACTTGACAAATCTAAACTTGCTTGCCTTTTTTATTTTCATAGATCATTACCGTTTTTGCCCATTAGATGCAAGCGTGAAAAGTAGGTAGTCCGATCAGGCTATAATTACATTTGTGTATGCACTTCATTAGCGCTCACCTGCATTGCATAACATCAAGAACATGTCGTTTTATTATTCGAGCTCGATCAAAGATTAATAGCTTTCCTTTAAGTATGACAGAAGGGTTAAAAAGTTTGCGCCTTAAAATGCAAAAGCTGTTCTAGAACTTTCTTTTTTTTTTCTTTTGAACATAAATGATTATGTTTATAGAAAAAGAAAAGAAAAATGATTTAAGAAAAAAATAAAACGTGTAAACTGAAAAGTCGAAATTTTTGATGATATTGATTAAGGTCTCAAGATAAATTTTATTTAAATTGACAAATAAGAATATGAAACAGGTGCGAATTTTTTTGTCGTTGAATTTAAGAAAGTTTAGTTCAAAAGACAATTCAGGGCAAAACAAAAATTTTTTATTTTCATATTTTACTTTTCAGATTTGCTTGCTATATACCCATTAAATTCATATTTTTTCGTATTTTACATCTGCGAGCATCAGCTTCTTTACTTATTTTATTAACATACCTTGGATAATTTGGACTTGGTTAACATAAAATTAGTCTTTTGGTATTATTAAATTTTTTTTTTTGTTATGGATATTGAACGACATTATTATAGATTGCTTGACCCTAATAATATAAGTCATTATTTATCATTATTTAGTATTTTTACGTGATAATTCATTACTTTCCTATCTTTTTGGAAAAATTAATACTTGGTATTTTACGACCTTAAACACTCAATCGCGGGTAAAGAAATAAGTAAGAAACGAAGCGGAAAAATTAGTAAATTTAAGTGATACAATGTTTTTCGTCGCAAATTTTTTTTTTTTTCAAAATAAAATGTTTTTTGTCCAAAATATTATTTTTAATAATTTACTTTATCTGACTTATATAAAACATAATATCAAAACATAGATAAACATTGTTTGTTAATATTATTATTCAATATTACAGAGGAACTGCTCGTCTACATAGAAAATAAAAGATTTAATGTACACGGTAATATTACTACTGAAAAATCTAAGAAAACCTGATATCGTGAAATAAATGAAGTTTAGAAATCCTAAAATATCTGTAGCTGAATTTTTGATTAAAAGAGCAGATTTTGATGAAAAGAAAGAAGGTAAAGATATTAAAATTGATGAAAAAGGGGAAAACTTTGAAATAAAGGAAGAATCAAATGATTATGATAAATTTGAAATGAGTTATGGATATGCCTTTCTAATATGTATAAATAATGTAATAAAATATGTTAATTTTATTATAAAATATTTAATTTTTCAGACGAATTATTTGATTTGAAAGATGTGCCTATTATAATTGCACAAAATGATAGACTTGAAGATTGAAACTCAGCTGTTAGATTTGCCTAAAGCTTCGATTTATCACCTAATTAAACCATAATTAATTTTTTTATTAATCTTTTTAACAGAAAAAAATTTCTCTAAATCTTTTTGATTTTGTCACGAATTAATATTAATACAATAATTTATTGTTTATTCCTTAAAAAGCCTGGACTATAAAAATGTTTTTTTTTTCTTTTCTTTTTTTTTTCCTTTCTTGCACGCATTATCGACACGTAGCCACCTATCGATTCATATGCTCTTTACTGCTAAAATTAACATTACAATGGAAATTTTATTAGCTAAACTAACAACAGGTCTTATAATATATAGATATCATTTTAAATAAAGTCTGATTTGTTTTGTTTTTAACTGTATTCATATTTTTTTTATAATACTAAAGTATAAAATGCAAAATTATGATTCTAAAAACACAATATGAACTTTATATCATCTGCAGTTAAGCTAAGTATTCAGTAATTTTGAATTTTCAAAAATTTAATTTTAATAAGAAATACCTTTAATAAGATGTGCAAAAAAACTTCTATAAAAGTCCAATTACCAGTATTTTATAATTTTATTCTAAAATTTCTGAATGCGACTTAAAAAACCATACACACGCATACAGATGGTTTTGAACAAGCAACTTTTGAAAAGAGAGATAATCAAAAAAATATTTAAAATTTTCAACGTAACAAAGCTTTCTTTTTAAGGTCGTGAAAATAAAAAAAGTCCAGTTTTTATTTTAAAATGATTAACAAATCAAGCCGATGATATCGGGTCGTGTATTGTTCAAAATTTTGTGTAAGTTGTTGATTTAGTTACAATTTTTTTATGAAGCCACGCAAATTTAAAAGTATTAAGCAATACTTTGAAGAAAATTTTTACAGTATATCTAAATCTCATTTCAATTTGTATAAAAGGATGGAGTCCAAACATGAAAAAAATATCAACACTTTACTTGACAGAGAACTGTAGTATTTTAAAAAAATTATTTTAAACAAAATTAAAAAATACAAGTATAAAAAGTACGAATTTAAAATTTATATAATGAAAATGATATTAAATATAAAGAATAAGTCAAAGATATAGATTCAAGTTGATGTGAAAGAATTAAAATTGTTATATTTTTCAGTGCATTTAAAATAATTGCAGCATACGTTTTAATATACAAAATCAAAGAGTCATACAAAGTTCGTACATAAAACATAAATTAAAATAAATAATTTAATTAATAAACAACACATTTAGACCACGTAGCATTGTATGCACCACACAAACCTCTCTAGAACCGAATTTGTCGCCTGATTTCAAACAAATTCGGATCTACAGGGTAGATGTAGAGCATTAACTGGGCCTTTAATAAAATCATCACTGGCACATAATAATAATAATTGTAATGTATCGTATCTTCAACAGCGCCTAAATTTCACGACGCTCGAAGTTACTTCTCTCATATATATCTTGGCCCAGTATCACAGATATAGATTCTCGTACGTAAGCTTCTCTACTCAGCTGTTCGTCTTCTTGTATCCCAAAGTTATCTGCAAGCAAATAAGAGAAAAAATTAATGAGCCGGCGCTTAAGCTGGACTCACGCACCGAATTAGCTGTGGGCCCCGACACGGCGTGACTGCATTTTTTTTTTATTTTCTTTCAAAGCCGCCGCGTCATTCGGAAATCGAATTGCTTTATCGCTTAGTCATTCCACGCGGCTGTTGGTGTACCTATATAACGCGAGACACCGGCGCCCTTTTATGCTCCCGGTATACCGAAGCTGCACGGAGGTTTTTGCGTCGAGTCTCGTGGGACCTGTGCTATCCAGACACCCTGATCCTAATCTTAAGATAGTTTGATGTGTCTTGGCTTTTTCACTGGTTTTTTGATTGTTTGCCGTAATTGGCTGATACTCGTTTTTGTCTTATTTAAAATGCATCTATTTTTTAGATGAATTTTTGAATTTGACTTTTTGGAGATGGTACAATATTATACTAGCAACTTGACAATTTATGATAAACGTAAAAATAAGTAAATAGCACATTGATAATTTTTCTACATCGCGATTAGACAGTTACATACATTATGCGGTACATCGCTTAGTTACAGACATTAGACCATGAAATACCATATGGATTTTTATCAAATATTCGAAAGTTTCTAATCGAATAGCAAACAAATAATAATAATAATAAAAATAATGTCAAACATGACCCCAATCGAGTCGCAGTCAATAGACATACAGCGCCCCTTTTCTCAAAAGAAAAGCCATGCAACTTGCTAATGCCATACCATTCCTTCAAAGCCCATTACAAGCATCGACGCGTGAGTCGTTCAATAACCGTATGCTGTCCACTAAGAAGTATTGAAAAAAAGAAAAAATTCTTAATAAATAACGACGTGTAAAAAAGCTTCAACGATCAATTACATTGACGCGCAAGTATAGTTGCCTCGTCAAAGTGCATCTTCTTTGGCTTGACGGGTTTGCAAGTAACATATAATATAAGAAAAGAGCGAACAGCATTTTCCTTCAGGAGAAAGTACCTCGTGTGCATATTATACAAATTTATATTCAATCGTGTAGTCTTCAGGCGATACCAGCTTTCGTTATGTCACGCGGGAATAAACGACAGGGTAGATAAAAAAAAAAAAGTTCAGAAGAAAAAAAAATGAAGAAGACATCGAGTGAGGGAATTGGCTGCCGGTAAGTATACTATTATATAGTCTCGCGGTGATTGCTTTACACCTGCATGAACGATATTGATTGATAGGCCGATGTTCTTTCTCTCTCTCTCTCTCTCTCTCTCTTGCGAAGCCTCCGAACGCGGCGCCTTCGAGTTCAGCGAAAAGGAGAGCCAAGCACCACCTGAGAGTCGTTAACGGGCCGAGAATGACGAAGCTGATATTTGTTGAGGCCCCGAGGATGTGGGCCGGCTTCTTGGATTGCTGTAGCGGTACATACATGCGATTTGCTTCTTCCTTCTTGCTGCTGCTTCTTTGATGCTGGTGTTGTATGAGCTGATGATGGTTGGTTGTTACTTGGTCATAGTGCGATGTCAGTTTATGTGATTTTTTGCCTGGAAAATTATTTTTGTATTAGTTGTATGAAGGTATGTGATTAGAGGCGATTCACTACTTTCTACAAGTTATCTGCGTGTGTGTGTGTGTGTGTGGTTTTGTCATGTAATGCATCCAAAGATATTTGTGTGATTAATATTAATTTGTTTGGTATTGATGTTTGTATGTCGTTGCGTATGCGAGCTTGTAAGAGACATTTTAAATGTAATTATGTGAAAAAAAATTTAAAAGAATCTTTGCATCGATCTTTTAATATAAAAAGTTGTTCAAATTTTTTTTAATGAAATATAATTTTGTTTATATAACAAAAGATAAATTTTAGAATTATTTATTTATCATTTATAAAAGTAATTAAATAAAAATTTTGTAAGATTACAATTTACTTTTTAAATTAATATTTGTATTCAATAAAATATATTTTAACAAGCAATTAAAAAGTATCATATAATGAAATTATATTTTTTTATATAAAAATTACATTTAACAATAATAATAAAATTTTATCAAATATAAACAGAATTTTGGCCTTTTCTCTAATTGATGAGCATTATATGAGAATTAATCATTAAAAATACACTATACTTATAAATACAATAATAATTAAAATTTTAAAATTAACAAAAGCTATATTGCACAATACAATACATACAAAACAAAAAATTACAAAAGAAATAACTAATTAAAATAGAAACTCAATACTTTGCAAAATCCTATTTTAAAAACATAATCCGATTAACTGAAATTACACACCAAAATTATTATCCGCCCACACTCAAATACAAACAATATAATATTTCCCGAAAAAACAAAGTAGGTAGGTATATAAGACAAATTTGAAAAGACTAAACGTCGAAAAGTCAAGCGATTATCCTATAGAGATTACAGGTCGCTTACCTATCGACGCTTCCTTTTTCTCCCTAGAGCAGCGCGGCACATATCTTAATCCCCACAGCAAGTAGGTATAGCATATCCAAATATTGACTTTACCAACTGGGCATGCGTCCGCGCCTCCACTTTCTACCTTCCTCTCTCTCACTCAACCGTCGTCTCTGTCTGGTTTCCCCTCAGTTCCCTTCAAACCTTATTGTCCAGTCACCAAGTTATAGGTACCAAGAGAAAGTGAGATTATCCCTCTTCTCGCTTCTCATCTCATCCGGGATCATCCCTTATGCGTTACAACTACCCATCTAAAGGGGGCGTCTATACTCGACAAATTAGTCAGCGAGATACCTTTTTGCCTATACGCCCAGGTCTCAGGATCAGAGTCTCCTCATTTTCACGGACAAATTTCAAATCTCCTAATACGAATGACTTTTAAATCTTGACCAGAGGATAATCCTATGCCTCGCCTATATTATACGCAGAGAAGAACATGATAGTCCCGTAGAGTCGTGAAGTCGTGTGTATACCCGATCGTCGTTTGCCAACATCCGCAGGTTCTCTCCTCTTTTGCATTTCCAGTACGACGAAAATTTTGAACTCGTTTGCCGGCATATACCCCCCACCCCCCTCCCTCTTATAGAAGCCGCGGCGACGTGTAATTTTCATTCCCGAGGGAGTGAACGAGAAGGAGGAAGGAGGGGAAGTCGACGCTGTATACCGCGAATCCAACGGGAGTATATATCTATATAGAAGAACAGGGAGAGAAACTAGGAGCGCCCCGCCGAGGCCGTCCTATCGACCCGACCCGACGTTGTCGACGTACGCCCACCCGCCCCCGACTAAAGCCATATCGAATGCGTGTGAGTGAGTGAGAGAGGAATAGATAGAGAAAGAATGAGAATTGCGTATCCCTGTGTGTATGTGTGTATGTTTGTGTGTAGGAGAATATACGTGCATCCACCCCTCTACTGGATACCCAGACTCTTCTCTTTCTCTCTCTATATACTGTACCAGCTTCACCCAACGACGACGACTTGCTTTGGCCTCGCTCTCACTCTCTCTTATCTATATAGAATTGAACGTGTGTATACAGGAGACCTTTCGTCGGCCGGGATTTCCTAGGGGGTTGAAAGCGAGTATCCCAGCTTTTTTTCCTCTTCGTGACTTGACTCTTGTTGATTTTCTCCTGTGGATGCTTTTTCCTTCTTTTTTCTTTTTCTTCTCTTTTTTTATTATCTGAAAAAATCAAAGTTTTATTAGTTATTGTCGGATATGTTTGATTGTTTGATTTTTTGTTAAATTAAATGGTTTATTTTCGTACGGTAAATACAACGTTAAAAATGACAATTTTACTGACAGTATTTTTTATATGAATTATTTTAAATTTATTGATGATACTAAAATTTGATTGCTTAAAATCGAAAATTATTATGAAAATTCATGTATTTTCTATTAGCCATCAAAATGTAATTATTACTTGTTCAGATTTGAGGTTGAGATGGCTTAGATAGTAAATTGTCAAGTTTCGCAATCCACTGGTCGTGGGTTCGATACCCGGCGTGTATCTGTTAACAAGCCTATAAACTACCTGCTGTATACATAGCCAAAATATGCTTATTTATAAAAGTATCAAAAAGGCTTTAAAAATTACCAAAAATGTATGTTGAACACCTAGGTCGTGTTCTTTTAATGTAAATAAATTGAAATAATCTTCATACGTTTATATTTATTTTTGTATTTAGCATATTTAATCAAATGCAGTAATATTTATTTTTTCGTCTTTTATTATATTTTTAAAATCAATTATTCCTTTTAAATTATTGAAACAAACGACAATATAATACTTCAAAAAATATAAAATTAAATCAAAATTCTCATTATTTAAAAAATTAATCTTCACTACAGCTGTACAATTTATACATAAAATAAATAACAAAACAAAAGTAAAAAAAAAAAGTGAAAAAAACCATTTTAGCATCATCCCAAGTATTTTCAGAACATCATTGTTACTCTCATATATAGCGGTCGTCCGGAAAGTATTTATACTGACTATATAGCAAGAGTAGTAGTAGTAGTATCACAGCCTTAGCTTCCCTCGAGCACAACCGGGGACATGGATTATATCCCCCGGAATATTTAGCATTTTTATTGCCTTGCTCGCTCACTCTCTCTATAAGTATACGCGCGTAGACTACCTCTCGGGTCTATACTCTCCGTACGTAGCAGCTCGTCTCTCAAAGTAAAAAAAAGAAGGCCCGGCAAAAGGTGAAAGAAAGAGAGTCTCCTCGTACCTATATAGCTATATAGAATCACCAGTTTGGCTACTATATATACGTATATAGCTGGGCACTCCTGCGTACACACAGACACACACATACATATACTATATAGCTCCTTACCAACCACCGATTGTCTTTCTCTCTCGCACTTACTTAACAAAGGGGAATCTACTCTATGGGTAAGAGAAAGAGAGAGAGAGAGAGAGAAAGAGAGACGTGGGCCGAGCTGGCGAATAAACCAATAAACGGAGCAACCATCTGCTCGCCAGCCGGCATATAATCTTCTCCGTCTCTCTTTCTCTCTCTCTCTTTCATTCGACATCAGCAGCTCTTACACACAGTTTGTTGTCCGTTTCTTTTATACATACCGGCCATGACTTCGTTATTTATTCTCATCTCTATACGTAGCTCTTTTTTGATGCTGACTTCTTTCTCTTTCTCTCTCCTCCCCTCGCTCTATCTTGCGAACTTGGTGACTCTCTTTCTCTCCTGATCTTTATATGTTGCTTGTCGCTCAGCCACCGTCGCTTAGCTGCCGTTTTATGGAAGATACACACATAATATAGGTACTCTGAAATGAAAGTCACGAGTCAGTCAGTATATATAGTGTCTCTATTTCGATTTTTTATGTTATAACGGACTCTCTTTTCTTTTATTAGGGTATTTTTTTTCTCCTTTTCATCTTCACTTGGATTTGCAATTTTTTTTCTAAGCGCTTTTTTTTAAAGTACTTAGGTATGTATTTATGTTTATGTGTGAATCTTGAAGTTTTTCAAACGTGACAAAGATTTTATTAGTTGTTGGAGAATAGAGGAAAATAAAAGAGAGTTGAGTTAGAATTGAGGATAGTAGAAGTTATAATTTTATTAAAGAAGTTTGAAGTTTTTTGAATTCATAGGCATTTAATTTGATTAGTAAAATTAAAAAAAAAAATGAACTTAAGTTCATTGTTTTATTTCTTTTTGCAAAATTAAATAGCTGTGTACAAAGAGACAAAATTATATTCTTCTTTGAATCAAAAAAATTTGTGATGATAAAATTTTTTTTAATACAAATGTGATTTAGATTTGAAGTTATATATCGTTTATTTCATTTTCCTTTATATTTTATTTTTTTTTTAGTATATAATTTTACAAACATTTGACATTATTTTTTTTTAACCAAAAAATATTTATAACTTAATAATGAAAAACTGAAAATTTTAGTTATTTCTTTTATGTTTATCGATTGTGTGCTATAATGGAAGTATAAAATACAATTTTATATTATTGGCTATAAATTTTCTTGACCAACGTCATAGCAAACATTTTGAAGATATTTATTTATTTTATAAAGTATCATAAAACTGTTGACACTTTAATCAAATTTAAAAATTTTTCAATTTATTCGAAAGCATTTTGAAATTGCTTTTTAAAGGATGAGAGAATTTTCGAGCTCCAAGGTCAGATAGTTGGATAGTGCACGAACTAAGTTAACGACGGAGGATCTGGTTTTCTGGCTTATTGCCAACTCGGCTATTCTCTTTCTCTGATAATACAATGAAAAGTCGAGAGAGAGAGAGAGAGAGAGAGAGAGAGAGAGAGAGAGAGAGAGAGAGAGAGAGAGAGAGAGAGAGAGAGAGAGAGAGAGAGAGAGAGAGAGAGTTTGCCAAACCATTGAAAAGTACCGATTATGCCATTACGTCCCAGCTTCTTCTTTTTTTATTCTTCTTCCTTTATAAAGTTTTCATATTTTACTGTTAGGGTCCTAAAAACCTGTCCTATGTATACTTCGCACTTATTTCTAGTAAGATAAAATTTTATAGGAGCTTTTAAAATTTTTATCTGAAAAATTTATTTAAAATGTAGCCTATATTTCTCATTGTCAAAATATTTTATAATACCTTAAAGCATTATGATCAAAAAATTATAAGAAATTTCAATACATAATTTTTTTATCATTTTAAAATTTTCACAGCAAAAGTTATTGAACTAAAAAATATATATTATGAAGAACATAAAAAAAAATATAAAAATTTCAACTGATAACATTGTTCTCTATAACTACCTGCAAAGAATCGTTTTACCGATCATTACTTCTGTTTACAAAAGCGATATCGGCCAAACAAACGTACAACTGTAGTATATAATCTACTAATGGCTTTTACACCGACACACAAGCGTAGGTAAGCGTAACAATCGCAATTTTATATTGTCTCGCAAAAAAATAAGCGAAGCGTAGATTTGACGTATAGGTGTACCTGTGTATACAAACAAAATAATTTACTATGGACATTTGATTCCGCTAAGCTTTTAAACTCTCAATTTTTCTCTATTTTTTTTTTATTTTTTATTATCATACATGCGTACCAAAGTGTGACGTCACTTGTTGCGGAAACTCACTAATTCAAACGACTTTCAGCATGTTATTAATGCGCGTGCTGGCATAAATTTGCGAGGTTAAAAATTAAGATCGAACGCTGATGAGAGAATATAAATTTAATTTTACTTTTTTTATATATAAAAGTGTGATAGAGGATGTTATCGATAAAGAGCATAAATTTTTAAAATAACGAATCTTAATTAAAATCAGGCTATTTTTCTTCACTTATTAATTATTATTTTTATTCATTTAATCAAAAAAATTAATTGTAAAATATAAGCAGAATAAAATATAGGTGAAACTTTAGTTAATCAGAAAATTATTATCAGTTTAGCCAATAACAAACATAGCCGTTGTATCTCAATTTGACATCTATCTCTTGCATTATATACATGCACATACATATATCTGTCTCAGTTCAAAATAACGAGAATATAGACATTGATCACGACTAACTTTATCTTGTCATCCTTTCTATTCAACCGTCGATTTAGCATCGATTATTTACTCGGATTTACTGTAGTTATGAACAAGTGCATGTATAAATCTGGATTAGACCAAATAAAAAAAATCTGTTTGCAATTATTCATATAAATTGTCACATTATTAACTTTTTATATATTAACAAGTGTTATAAATTGTGTTTGCGTATTATTTAATTGATTAACGATTTTTGTCTTAACTAATTAAATTATACTAAAGTAAAATTTATTTGAACAGCAATTAAATGATATATCTACAGATATTTGCATTGTTAATGCAATTAATGTTCCGTTAAATTAAATAAAGCTATATAATAAATTATTTCAATGTAATGCTCCTATTCAAAATGAAAGCAATTTATTTCAACTAAAATTTGGAATTAAAATTAAAATAATTTTAATTATGCATTAGAATTCATAAAATATAAAATTCTAACATTAAAAAAAAAAACGAAAAAAAAATAATGATAAAACGAAAAGAAAGAATAAGAAAGCAATTATTTTCGTTTGAAAATCAACAGGCCATCTGTAGGTTTACTACAAAATCGAATCTAAACGGGTGGCCATATATCACAGAGCGGACTAACGTAAAAATGGGTCTTCTATTTCTCTCTTACTATATATATAAAGCGAACATACGACTCCAGGCAGGCAGAGGTTTGGAGGATATCGGAAGGTCCGACACGGAATGCGGGCGGAGTAAAAGACCTTGATTGTCTCTCTTTCCCTCTCTCTTTCTCTTTCTCACTCTTGTGGCCGGTTTTCGTCTATAGTATATATACCTACACAGACACACACCAACATATAGTATAGGTATATAGAACATAAGCGAGACCACGTCTGAAACTATGCGAGCTTCCATTCTCTCTCTCTCGCGCGCATAATCGAAATTATGCAAACGCTCGTATAAGCGAGCTCTCTGGCTCTCTCTCGCGTAATCTCTCGTGATTTATGCGACACCGCGTTTTACTCGATAAAACTGAAGAACGACTGTATTATCGAGCGATATTATATGCTAGCATTTATGCTTGTACATTTGACGGTTTTGTTGATATGATACGCACGTCACTATGTAGCTCTAATGGGTTTTTTTTAAATAATTAAATTTGATGTTACCTGATAAATATATGCATGTATAGGTATAGGTATCTCTATCTATATATCAATATCGAGTGGGTCATACACGCGGTGTTTCCGGTTTTTACAGTGGATTTAATATGAGTTTTTTTAAAAATGTTTTAATTGCCGAACGGATATACATGTGATATATAGATATAGATATATACATACAATATAGGTTGGTTATATTAGGGGGTCGCAAAAGAGCCGTGGGAGCGTCTGGATACTAGTGCGCATGCCCATAAACGCCCCAGATATTCGTAATCCCCCCCCCCCCTTTCCTTTCACCCTTCACTCTCTGTCTATATATATATACACACCGTTCCCTTCCTTCTCTTCTACCGGTATATTGGGAGCCACCCCTGAATTTCATCTCGCTATATGTATATGCGCGCGACGAATCGCGCAGCCATTACAAATACCCGTGGTAGTATTATATTTTTTTTTTATGTGAGAGATTTTTATTTGAAAAATAATATTCAGGATATGTTTTATGAATTTTGGATTTTTGTTAGAGATTTTTTTTTTTTATTTTATGATGGAAACTTTTGTTTGTTTTAGTGTAGAGATTTTGATTTTGTTAGTATAAATAAAAATGTTTTTTGATTTACGATTAAATTTTTAAATTTATATAATTTTGTATAATTAAAGTTTTTTTTATATTTAAGTTGTTGTTGATGTATCACAATTAAATATTTATAAACATTAATTCAAATAATAAAAAATATTGTTCACAATTAAAATCCAAAATAATTAAAAAGACGAAACAGTAAAAAAAAATTAATAATTTACGGAAAATAAATATAAAATCATTAACTACTCAACTATATAAACCGTAAAAATAATGTCTTTAAACCAAAAATCAACACATTCTCCCCTCCCTATAATATAATATCGTAAATTACCCCCTCTATAGCATCGTCGCGCCATCTTTATCTAAAAATCGCCGACAGACAGACGACGTCACAATCCGTACTCACGACACGCACATCCAACATGTGTCAGCATCAAATCTCATTCTTTGAGATAAAAAAAAACGAAATCAACACGACTCTCGCAACGTCCTACCTATTTTTAAATTAAACACTAATTAAACACATAAATCAAACCAATAAAAAAAAAAAAATAACAAAAAAACAATTATCAATTTTCTCAACGTCACACAGACAGTAGTAATAATAATAATCACAAAATTCCATTGACAGTACACCAGATGTCATCAAGCCAAAAAGTCTACAGACAGAGAGAGAGAGAGTAGTTCCATGTAGTTGCTGCAAGCGAGGTGCGCTCTCTGAGTACTGAACTCAGTGGGGTTGGGCTGGGCTTATACTCTATCTCTCTCTCTATTTCACGTACTCTCTATAGGTCGAGGTGGGGTGTCCATATATACATCTATATACGTATATATACGCGAAGGGGGTAGTTGGAGTAAAAGAAGTAGGAGTAGGAGGAGGAGGCGACATTCAACGGGTGTCCAGGAGGGGTTGAGGGTAGGGTTGTGGGTGGATGGGTGGGTTACCGGCTAGACACGTCGATCCCGAAAATCCGGGCCACACGTACAGGTATATATACCCGTATACATATCTGCGTGTAATCTGCACAATGTAATAGTATAGATTCTTGCTGTGTGTAGATAATGCTCTGCTCTGCTTTACACTATCCCCGCGTATCCTGTGTGGATATGTACATGTATGTTGGATACTCGTGCGCGCGCGTGCATTCTTGTTTGCTATATAGATGCTTTGCTACTACAACTACAACTAAAACTACTACTCTCTTCTCTTACTATCTCGTGTTGAGAGTATGGAGTAGAGTATAGTATTGGTTGGAGTGCGTATAATAGCAAACTGCCGGTTTTGGGGCGTCGCCATTCCCCGTTTTCTCGCTCTCTCTCTCTCAACTCTGTGCGTCAGAGTGAGAGAGATGGAAAATTAGGGGATGCCATGCCGCTCTCTTTTCTCTGTATACTACATACTATATAGGGGGATGTTCTCTCTCGAGAGTAAGCGAGCAGAGATGACCATAGAGAAGACTTTCTCTTTTTCTTCTATATATACAGCGCGCTTTTTGCACTATATGCAGGTACTAGCCTGGATCGCAGTCTGGATGCTGCGCGCTGATGCTCATCCTGCTTTTCTCCTTTTTTTTCTTCTCATTTTTTCTATCTTACTCCTGATGATGGTTGAGTAAAAAGGAAGTGGAGGACCAGGAAATCTGTTCTTCTCGTTCATGATGATGATGATGATGATGATGTTTGGGCTACTTTGCGAGACGACCTGCAGCCTACTACTGTCGTGCTCTACAACCTCAACAACCTAATACAACCCCCAGTATTATATTTCTCTTACTCTCGTCTCGTGTATATAGTGAGTTTGCTTTTGCTGTTCGTAATGGCAGTAGTAACTACTACTACTACTACGGTATAATATAACAACTACACGTAGTCAGGGGCGCCGGTGTAAACTGCCATTAACATAAATTATCATCGGTGACAGTTACCACTACTACTACTTTTACCGACAGTTAGTCTGTCTATGTATATGTATGTATACTATATATTGTGTGGGTGTAGGTATATAGCGCTCTCACGTCCGTTCTATATAGTCGCCGGTGAATATAGTCTGCAGTCAGTAGCTCGCTCTCGTTTTCTCTCTTTTCAGTTCCTGCTATATATACGTATAGTGTAGTATAGAGTAGTGTGTGCCCCACGAAGAGAGACCCCGAGTATAAACCCAAAAGCGGCAAGGACCATTGCCGCTTCGATTTTCCCTCCTGTTTGCTCTCTCTCTCTCTTTCTCTTCTGTTACGTTTGTACGTGTACCTATATATGTCTCTTGGTTTTCGGTTCCTCGCTCCGTTTCTCTCTTTCGCTCCGTTCTCTCTTCTTCTTCTTCTTTTTTCTCCAGACTCGGTACTATATATCTACGACTGTGCCATAAAGCGAGAGTTTAGGCACTTTGTCTTAATTGAAATCCAGGAGTTTAGGTACCTGCAAATTTGCAAAATTTTTTTTTATTTTAGGTTTTTTTTTTAGGTAATAGGGTGGAATAATAATTAAATTTATTGGATGTGTAATTTAAGGGTGGAGTAGTTAATGGCGTCTTTTTAGAGCTGTGGATTTTATTTTTATTTTACTTAACATTATATGATTAGAATTGATAATTTTTTCTTAGAATTCTTTTATAATGAAACTATATAACATTCTGAATATTAAAAAACTATATTTTAACATAAAAAGTGCAATTTAATCAGTTAATAATTTTACTCAAAACTTTATCTGAATACTTAATTGTTACTGTACACTTTAAGTACTGAAAAAACGTTACAAAATTCAATTGTAATACTACAAAATTGTAACACCACATAATTTAAAATTCTTACAACAATTTTAACAAATAATAATAGAACCACATCACTAAAACAACTACATTATATCTACACACAAAATATTATCTCACATCATTACCATATAGCCTCTACAAAACACCAACTCCGACTTTTTCATTTCAAACAAGCAACATATAAAACATCAGTCCAAAGATCCTTCACCCACAATAGTTTTCACTTTTTACATCGATGTAACCTTGAACTTGAGAGTCACTCGAAGAGACGCGACACGGATCGAAGTTATAAGACTATATAAGAAAACTCCGTGACCGAAATGGAATAAATGACTTTTGTAGACCGCGAGTTGTACTCTCGCCACGTCATTCTATGATATATTCAAGTCATTGCAAGAGAAAGAGAGACAACTTCCTCTCCTCCCACATTGCTTTTATTTTGCTAATATTGTAGTACTTGCGTATATATATATTTTATGCCGCGCGAATATCACAATGCCGGTAAATTTGTAAGTGTGTAAGTGTATGTAATCGGTCTGACCAACCAACAATGTGAGAGTCTCGGGGCTAACTGATTGAAGCAGCGCTAGTGTCTCGACAACTTTGGGTGTTCGAAGGGCAAGCTTGTAGAAAAGAGGATGAATGGATGGATTAAGTGAGTTTACGCGATTTCCGATCGTCGATTCTGCAGAGTGGATAGTTAAGTGGATGGGTAGAGTATTTGGTTGAGTTGACGATGGGCAAAGAAGAGTTTGGTGGTAATGTTGTAAGTGTTTAAGATTTAATTTGTAGAAAATTACGTACAATAAAAGATTGGAGATTTTTAAAATTATTCCTACAATTTTTTTTTTTTTAATCAGTTACACGTCCAAATAAACACAATTGTTTCTAATAACTTATGTAATAATAATTTTAAGTTGGTATTAAAAATTTTATAAACTAATAGAATATTAAAGTAATTTAATAACAAATGAGTATCCATTATGTACGGACAAAGTATCATGCAATTACAAAATAAAAAAAATGATTTTTTGTAAAGTAATACTATTTAATTTAATACAATTAATAATAAACAAATAAAGTCAAGAACTTTTGTAGCTGCAACAGGTAACAATTATTACGCGTGGATAACGTGAAATTCGATACCACTAAAAAACCAATCACCAGATGGAGACACTGCCTTATGTCCAAACTGCAAACTCCACCTACCAACTGTTTGACTAAGCTCCAAAGCCACTCCCATCAAGGTCGTGCCTCCACCCTATACCATTGAAGCTTTTCATAATTTATCCATGATGGCTGCGCAGCTGTTGAAACTCCATCTACTGGATGTTCTTGGAAGTTTATAATTATGCTTCTTCGACCGGTAATGGTAGAGATGTAAAAACATAAGTAGAATGTCTGAATGTTCGATTATTGGTCTTACATGAGGTGTTGGGTGGAAAAGCTTGGTAATATTTCCGTAGATGGCAGAATTTAATGTTTGAAAACTTTCTTATAAGTTGTAATGTACTTTCTTGTAGATTGAATGCAATTTCTTTGGTTGAAGATGAATTTTTAAAATTTTAATTATTGACAAGAATTAATTTTATTTATACTCATTATTCTTAAAAACATTTAAAAGACATTAAATAAATAAAAATATTTTTGTAATTTTTTAAAAAAATTATTTTTTAATTATTGGACTGTAACTTTGCTACCTTTTCGTTACTTTTTTAGGCATTAAATTTGCAAACTTTTTAACTTATTTTTAAAAATTTTTTTCATAAAATGATTTGCAATTTTTTCATTTTACAAAAATTATACATAAAATCTTTTTATTTCTTCAAATAACGTTTTTTTTTAAGACAGTAAAAAAGCCTATCTAACATTTGCATGATTAGATTTCATTATTTTATATACCACATCAGATTTTTAAAAGTATTTTACATGTACCTAATTATTTAATAATTTTTCCATCAAATCTCGATTTTTCAAGATGCAAAATAATTTCTATTAAATTTAAAAAAAAAAGTATCAGCAATACGTACACCAATTACTATTCCTAAAGAGGAGCTAACCTTTCCATAAAACATTCAAGCATCGAATCCCCATAAAAAAATCAAGAAGCATCAAAGATCCAGAGAGAAAATCCATCACTCCTTCAGAAACCCACTTTTAATACAAGCCACAAGACAAAGCGACATTTGATGGCCACATTAACGCATATAAACCATCCTCTCTTTTTCTCTCTCTTTCTTTCTCTTTCTTCTATATCTCAGACGATAGCCAAACAGATGGCAATGTAAGTGGAGGCGCCAAGCATAACCATCAAGCCAAGTATATCTCTCTTACAAGTAGCATCATATAAGAGCACGTGCACACGTCAGATCGCGTGAACGTCAATGCTCATACAAGTATCCAGCTCAACTGCTGTACATAGCTTCCTTCAAGCTTCGCGTTCTCTGATATTCCAGAAGTGTAGGCGCAATACACCTACTCTCTCGCGCCGCGTCTCACTTCATTGAAGATGACTTCCATTCCTATATACCAGTCTCAGCTGTCTATTCGAATTCTACTATTCCAATGCTTTTGCTGTCTCTCGTCCCTTTTTGTGGAACTGTATAAGAGAGCATAAGATGTATTACCTGTGCTTTAGCTCGAAATATGTTATGTTTATGGCTTATTCAACACGATTTTTTTGCTAAGCTGAAAGCCGAAAAAAGTGAGATCCGAATTTTTAACGTGAATTTAGCTAAAAATATAATTTTCTTTTATAGTTGAAAAAAAAAATCAATGGGAAAAATGCGTGACTCTAGTATATGATTAATTAGTATTGGTCTAATAAGAGCGATAAGTTGTTTTAGTAAAAAGATACAGACGCTTAGCATTTTGTCCACCTGCTGACTCGCTTCTCTTTCCTCTGAATGAAATTCGACTTACCCACCAGTATCGTTGTACTTACGTAACTTAGATACCAATATTTCCTTTTAAATATCATTTTGAATTTATTAAAATATTCTTAGATGTACAAAAAATTTTTAACAAAAAAAATTTTGTTCAATTTAAAAAAAGGATCATCATATATTTTTCAGATCAAGATGTTTTTATTTTTAATATCTAGCCTTTTTTGACACTTTGTTAAGCGTATTTTGGCATACATAAAAATTTGCGGAATCGCCCAGCCAACAGATGCGAGATATCGAACTCACGACCTGTGAATTTCAGAACTTCAGCTCTATTGACTACACCACTCGAAGCGTATCTCAATGAAATTTTAAACTTGAACTTGTTATTATTGTAGTATTAAAAGGAAAAAACTTTGAAATTTTTCAAATTTGTTTAATAAAGCATTGATTTTAAAAAACATCAAGGAAGACCGATGAAAAGTTGAAATTTTTGTTTTCTAGCCTCTGTAACTTCGTTCATTTTCTATATTTTCATTCCAGTTAAAAAGTGCCTTAAGAGTATGGATATTAGCTACAAAAAGTAATTGAATAAATGCAATGGTTTTTTAACTTAAAAAATGTAAAAAAGTTATTTTAACTTTATCCCGAAAAAAGAAGTAAATATAAAAAAACCGCTGCCAAGTATTTTGCAGAAAGCTTTTTCCAATAAATATTTAATTTGTAATAATTTAAAATTTTTTTTAATTTTTTTAAAAAAAATATAAATTAATTTAAATACGTACAATCAACCAAAAAAAACCATGGTGTTCAAAGTAAGCCTCTTTGTTCATATTAGCCTCTTTCAACGGTATATTAAGTTATGTAATTTTTAATAAATTTTTTAAGAACAAGAAATATTTCTAAATGCTATTTCCTGCTGAAAATAAGTACAATTATTAAATTATTGTTTTTTCAATTAAAAAAATGTTTTTTAAGAAAATTTATATTTATAACCATTGAATAAAAATCGTCGACAGGAGTAAAGATTTAAAAAAAACATCGAAATTTAAATTCTGATGTCATTATAACATCAAGCTGCGTTTGTCTGCACTTACAGTTAGCATCCAGTAAACGCTGCTTTATCTATACTAACTATGTAATTTTTGACCACGAGGGTTGTTGTTAGATGTTAGGAAGTCTAAAAGATAAGTTATATCTACGGTACTAACTTTAATTTAGTAATCTTTCTCTTTCTCATTCATCCCACTACTTAAGTAATAAATGACAAGTAAAAGTTGCACTTACTTCACTACATCTTTGTCTAGTAGTAACAACTAATCGGTCATGCGAAAGGCAGAAACCACCATGCGATACAATAAATATAAAATATATCAATAAAAAAAAATTTATAACTATTGTTGTACACTATAAGCAGTGTTTTAAAATATTTATATATTTTAAAAAAATTTAGATGCGGACACAGAGCCATATAAGTGTTCAAGCTCGACAGTTATTCTTCAAAAAGCCTTTTTGACATTTTATTTAATGTATTTCGGACCAGAGTTCTTATGAGCTCAAGACAGCAAACATCGAGGATCGAACCCATGACCTTTGGATTGCGAAGCCAATGTTTTACCGACTGAACTATTCGAAGCACGTATTTCTTCTACATCTTTTCTCGTAATTAAATATTTGACTGTTTAATTAGTAATTTAATAATCTTGTAATCTTATTTTTTTTAAATAAATAATAATAATAGTGGCTGCTAGACGCATTTATACATTGACGCGCATATAGATACAATAACGGTGTTACAAGTATTTAATGTTATTAATAATAATTATTATAATCGTATAAAATTATTTGAGCTTTTTGAATTGTATAGTGCCTAGATTAATAAGTTTATATTTTTTTTAGTTAACATCATTAAGCGATCTATTTCACAAGGCTATCAATAATAAATTTCTTATTCATAAACTTAATAATAAAAATGAATTTTATTCTTATCTAATATTATAATACGCATCTACTTCTAAAATAATACTATGAATTCATAAGATGATAATATTATAAGTTAACACGGACTGATGAAAAAGAAACTTTTAATGTGTAACTCTTATCATCGATTCTTTTGATAAGAAGACTCAGTCCGAAAAATAATGATCACTTCTCAAATACGTCTGGTCCAAACAGTTGCGAAGATATTATATATAGAACTGTGCGAATCTTATATTATACACTTGGGCAAAGTTGCCGGCACGCCGTATCCTAAAGCCTGTCACTTCGGACCACGTGATTGATAAATCGCGTCTTTCGATTTTTTTTTTCATTCATGTAAGGGTATACTGTCTTGGAGTAAAGAAAGGAAAAGAGAATGAGAGAGAAAAGGACGTACGTGAAAGGAAGAGAATTTTTTTTGTGGTAAGTTGGTTGAAGAGACAATTGAATCGTCGGACGATTTAGGTGGTAGAAACAAGTTTATACGCGTGATTCAATTTAGGGAAAAGTATTTTTTTTTTTTTTTGAGTTTTATGTTTTATCAAGAAATGGATATTCTTAGATATGTTTGCTTAGCTTAAACTTTATTCATGATCATTAAATTTGTACATTTAATTAAAAATATTTTTATCATCAAACATTCAATTAAAAATTATACAATTTTTCAGCAAATATCTTTTTATCACACAAAACTTTCTTTTTTCATAAAAATCACACTAACATTATCCACCCTTGCCTTACCATTAATACCATCTATCAAAATCCATACTTCTCTTACCTCAAAAATTCACACAATCCAGCACTCGAATTTCATCTCTACCACTCTACATAAAATAAAAAAAAAGAAAAGAAAAGAAAAAGACCATACGAAAATCTTGTGGTAACTCCAAACCTCTCCTTACTTCGATTCTTTCAATTATTCGCCCTTCCTTTCCACCCCCATATTCTTTCAAGCCCGCAAGCTGCACCAAGAAAGAGAAAGAAAGTCCCTTACACACTCTCTCACCCTCTTTCGTGCCAAGTCCACGTTAACCTCCGCGTCCGCGAAACTATTACCAATTCCTCGCCACCCCCTAAACCCTGGTATAGGTGGTGTAAGACGGGGAGTATACACACCACTTCTCTTATCCCCTTCGACGTGCAAGTGCGTGCATGTGTATGTATGTATGTATATGTATATGTGAATGAATGTTAGTGTGTGTATGTATATGTATGCTATAGACCTCTGGCATCGCGCCCGTCAAGGGAGATTTATAGCAACTCGAATTCCTCGACTACTAGTTGGGAAAGAGCTACTCTCTCTCTCTAAGCGCGTGGTGTTGGGCTGGCTCTATACCCACATCGACGACGACGAGGCTTTCCGAGGGTCGAATTTTAGACTTTAAAGCTATAATACCACACGAAAAAGCTGAGAAGTGGTGGAGGACTTGCTGATTCGCGTGAGTGTATGTAGGTAGAGAATTTAAGATGCTTTTATACTTGTTTTTATGTTTAGGGGATTGTGTGTCTACCTGGTTGGGTATTAAAATATATGCGCGATTGGAGCGAGTTTTACGTTGGGATTGAATAAAACAGATTTTATCTTCTTAGGTGTAATGCATCGCTTTAAGTACTACTACTTATTATCTAAATAAGAATAATTAAAAAAAATTTTTTATATTTATTTACAATTTTATACAACATATAGGAGCTAATTTTAATAATCTAAAAAAAGGCGACATTTAACTTCAGAAGTGCTGACGAATATTAGACAAAACATACACACGAAAGTAAAACTTTAAGCTTGGTAGCTTGAAAGTCTAAAAATGCGAACGGCCTTTGAATGCGGGCGTTAAAGAGAGAGAGAGAGAGAGAGAGAGAGAGAGAGAGAGAGAGAGAGAGAGAGAGAAACGAAGGCGAAGAGAAATAGCATGTTCCCGTCACTGGGAACTAGCAGACGACTGTTACGGGAAAGAGACTGTTACTATACTACTATATAATATCTGTCTATATGTTGGACGTTTTCAGTCTTTCCTTTTTTTTTTCTTTTTTTCTTCTCTCTCGTAGGTATACGGCCTCGCCACCTTATTATATCCATCGACGACTGCCAGAACGTAGCACGTGCGCTCTGAAAAGCTCGTACGTATGGAAAAACGTAGTTGTAATAGCGAAGAGAAAGAAAAAATAAGGAGGCGGCGGCTACTCACGTTTATTGTTTTCAAGCTCAAGTCTATCTTACCTCTTAAAGTTCAAACTTTTTTTCTCAATTTTATTTTAAAACGATTATTATATTCGTGGGAAATATGATATTTTCTATATATGCTAGAATTTGTGTGTATCTACGTGCAGCTCTTATCGCGTATCGCTGCTTATATGTTGTATATTATCTGACGTATATATATATATATATATATA
>JAPYZE010004361.1:0-10835 GCA_030522805.1 Leptomastidea abnormis
ACCGACATCACCTCGTCCTCGATGTCTTCTAATATCTTTTACGAAAAATAATGCAAGTGAAATTACCAACGAAATTTTAAACTATGCTTGGTCGCAAAATTTTTTAGATTTCTCTATTTTGGAAATTAAATTAAATGACGACGAAAAAAAACGTCAATCATTTTTAGCAACATCATTGCTTGATGAAAAGTCTCAAATTTATCTTCATTTTTACAATCCATTTACGAAAATATTTAACGAAAGCATTTTCGATTCAAATATGAATATTTTTCCTGATAAATTGCAAAACGTCCAGGGGTACCCATTAAAAGTATCTCTAATTGAAAAACCACCATTTAGAACCATGAAATATGATTCAAATGGCGATGTCGATACGAATGAGTTAAAAAGAAATCATTCTCTTTTATTTGTGGCTTTGGAAAAAATGAATTTTTCACTTGAATTTGACATTTTTGATGCAACTCACAAATCTTACACCGATTACTTTGATTATTTAATGAAAAAATTTACAAATGATGAAGTAAGCATTTCTCCAATTTTATGGTCAATAATGTTGCGTTATTATGGAACATCATATTGGTCCCAATCATTAATGTTGGATCCAAAAAAAGATTACGAATACATGGTGGCTGTTGTTCCTCTCCGATCAAAAAGTCGATTATATTTTTCAAAAGAAATAGTAATATTTTTATTTATCTACCCAGCTATTATTGCATTGTACACAGCAATAATTAACTATTTCAAAAGAGGCAAAAAAAAGTTTGAAATATTTTATGTGTTGAGATTACTTTTTGGAATCCCATCAAAAATTAACAATCTACGAAACGTAATAGATAAAATTTGGATTTTTTGTGTCATCTTCATGTCTATTCAATATTCCGTATATTTTTATTCAATTTTTACGGAAACGAAGCTAAAGCAAGAGCAAATATCTTTTGAGACAGCTGAAGATATTCACAAATCTGGACTTCAATTGTATACAATCCCACCGTTTTATGAAAAATTAATGATTAGTAATTCTACAAGCATACAAATCATCAAAAATCAGATAAATGTTATACCGGATACTCACGAGTGCATTGATATGTTAACAAAAAATGTCTATTGTGGTTGTTTGGTTATTATTGATTATGCCCAGGCTTGTACAAATAATTACATAAATTCAAACGAAAAACCAATAATGCAGATAGCAAAACCACAATTTTTTCACGATAGATCAGCTTATATAGTTGAAAAAGCTTTTCCATATCACAAAAAATTGCAGAGAATTTTTCGTTGGATAGATGAATCTGGAATATTGAAATCATATCTGCTTCATAGAAAATCAAAAAAAATTATTGTTCCCAATAACAAGAAAGAAAAAGTTCCTGTAAGCATCTTTTTACTGCAACTTATCGTTTTCTTATTATAAGTTTTCTTAATATCTATTACTACATTTTTCATTGAAAGATATATTAATTTTAATAGGATGTATTTTCGAAATAATGCGAAGTTTAACTTATTCAAAAAGATTATCAAATAAAAAAAATTTTGAAAATATTTTTTAAAAAACCTAGCTACCAAGTATTTGGGGCAGAAAGCTTTTTCAAATAAAATTTGTAATTCATATAAATTTACATTATGTACAATTTTGATCAAACAAAGTGCATTAGATTTATTTTAAAAATTGGAAAATACAAAAAATTTAAATATTGTCAGCTTTTTTTGTTTTGGATTTTTTGAAAACTAGTTTTTTTTTTAATAAATTAGTAATATGTATAGGTTTATTATTCTTTTGACAAAGTAACACAAATATAATATATAACTAATAAAAAATCAACATCTTGAAAAATGATCAAATAATAAAGCTCAAAAAATACACTTGTCTTTCAAGACAAAAATATCCCATGAAAAATAGAGGAATTTATTTAATACTTTCTTAGGCAGGAGTAATATCTAGGAAAAGTCGAAATGAGACGGTTTAGTGATGGAAACCCTGAAATGTCACTCTGGCATTTCCCGACTCTCTCAGGTTGAAGTTAAAATTTTAAATCCGTCCCTACTTGTGCGTACTTGGCGTAGAATACCATGCGCGAATAAATGAAAAAAAATGTCAACTCAATAGTAGGTATACTCTGATTCCTTACATTACATAAAATATAAATCTGACATAAATTACGAACAAACTTTTTTGCAAAATTTTAAAGTTTTCTCTACGAAGAAGCAATATTTAATCATGTCTCACTTTAATATACTCTTATATATTTATAGATTTATTAAGTATGGGTAAAATGTTGCAATTGTTTGAAGTGGATAAATTTTGAAATTATGTTCACGTATAAAACTAAGTGTGTAAGAATTTTAATAGCGTAGACCAATAAGATTTTAATTATTGTTTGCAATCACAGTGTAATACGTTTCATTTTGAAAATTAAATTTTTATTCCACGATTTCTAAAATATTCTGCAATGATATAAGAAAATAAATTTTGCCATTTATCTCTCTGCGTTTTTGAGTGTAATTGTATTGAATATATATTAAAAAGAAAAAAAAGAAAAAAAATTTATGTGTGCATAAACGTTTGTGGAGATTTAAGTATTCCAATGAAATAATTGATTTATAAGACTATCACTCTCCTATATCAAAAAGGCATATGGACAGTTTATGAGTTCTAGAGTTTTCACAATTTAGTATTAATATTATATTTCAAATGTATTTAATTGATGTAATTTTGTTGTGAATAAAAAAATTAAATATATAAATTAATGAGTATAATTTTTTTATCCTTATAATTTTGAATAAGATAGATAATTGCTTAATAAAAAATAAATTAATTTTTAAGTTTTTATCAAGTTTTGTTTAGCATATCTCTCAATTTCATATCAGTAACTTAAACCTAGAAACTTTTCTTTTTTAAGTATTTGAACGTGAAGCTTATTGATGATTTTAACGGTGCACGGAAGCCAATAGACGAGGTGACTCATCAAATTAAGTATACCTTACGATTTGACCCAACTTTAAAATCAATAAGTTGCTTGAAAAATTACTGAGTTTTTTTCCAATCGATAATGTTCTTAAAATAATACAATGTGGCATTCTGGAAAAAAAATTTTTATATCGAATATTTTTTTTTTATGAATCTTGTAGATGATATTTTATGCACAATCATAACAGAAAATATGTATTTTGAAAATCATAAAAATTAATTTAAAAATTAAAAGTACATAAAAGAAATGATTGTTAACACATATTAATAATTTTTATCGTTTCTTAAGATGTACTTGTTTTTAAAATTGTCTCTGGAAATTTTTTATTTCTCCGAAATAATGTTAATAAAAAAAAGTTACAGCATGCAGGAGTAGAGTAAAAAAAAAAATACAAAAGCACATTTCAAATGTGAAATTCCAATATCCAAAATCAATAAATTGATGGCTGTAAACCTTCAATGGCATACATTGTTAGGCCACTTTGAACAACATTTTATATATTTTTCGTTTATAAGGACTTTTTTTTTTAATAAAAACAAATTTTTTAACATTATAAATGTAGTCAAATCAGGATAAATTGTATTTGTTTTGTATCAAATACAATTAAAAAAAAGAAGTGCTTATTTGGATCAGTGTTCTTTTTTAGTGTAAATAATTGTAAAAAAAAACTGTTCATTTTTATCGCCTATGAATAAAAATCTTTAGATTTCATTCTTTGGAAGTTCTCAATTATTTTTTTATTTTACCAAAAATTCAGACAAAAGAAAATTTTTCATGTGAATAATATTGGATTCATAAACAAATGTAGGATTCGTAAAAAAATGTTCGACCCACACCTAGGTCACGTAGCAGTGAAGCTATTATGTAAAAGTAATAGCAAATGTGGTATCTGGTTTGACCATCTGTGTGAATGTAAAAAGTTAAACAAAATGTTTTTTACTAGACGAACGTTTGAAATATTTTCAAGGTAAAACATTAAACTGAAACAAGAATTTCGATTGATTATTGAAAAACTAAATATATTTGGGTTTTATGTTTTTGGACAGAATTTTAGCATTCACTTTTGTGACATTAGACGAAAAACAACGTATACACCAAAGTTAAAAAAATACTAATTTTTTGTCTTAGAATATTGTATTTTTTTTAGTTTTGTATTAAATTTAACGATAAATCTACATTCTTTCAACAAAAATTAATTGTTTAAAAAAAAATGATAATTGTGAATTATGTTGATGAAGATTTTATTTATTGAAGTTTGTAATCAAGAATACCAATAATTTCTTTGACTGTAAAATAAGAGTTAAATGACTTACTATTAATTGTATCAGTTAATTAAAGTGTACTACTTATAATTTTAAATCAAAGAGAAAAAATTATACAGCAATGTTATTGCAAAAAAGAATTTTATTATTTACCTTATTGTGGAAAAATATATTAGGCGCAACATTGGATCAATCATTAATTGAAATTTCAAACTGCTTCAACCAAGATTATCGCTTAAAACAGATTGTGCATTTAAAAAGCAAGGACAGCATTAAAAATATTTTAGAAGAACATATTTATCGAGCCATTCAGAAAATTCCAATTATTTCTGTGGATATTGTAAACACTGATCATCAATCAATTTTGGCTAATAGATCAAATGAAGATTCAATTATTTTAATTTATGATGATAAATTTGATGAAATCACTTATGTGAATAAAAGTATCGATCAAATGCAAGGATATTTAAATTTTATTATTGGGTTATCACCGACATCACCTCGACCTCGATGTCTTCTAATATCTTTTACGAAAAATAATACAAGTGAAATTACCAACGAAATTTTAAACTATGCTTGGTCGCAAAAATTTTTAGATTTCTCTATTTTGGAAGTAAGACTAAGCGCCAACGAAGAAAAACATCAACTATTTTCAACAGTTCCACTTCTCGATCAAAAAGTTCAAGTTTATCTCCATTTTTACAATCCATTCACAAAAATATTTAACACGAGCATTTTTAATTCAAATATAAATATTTTTCCTGACAAATTACAAAATGTCCATGCATATCCATTGAAAGTATCTCTAATTGAAAAACCTCCTTTTCGAACTATGAAATATGATTCAAATGGCGATGTCGATACGAATGAATTAAAAAGAAATCATTCTCTTTTATTTGTGGCTTTGGAAAAAATGAATTTTTCATTTGAATTTGATATTTTTAATGCAACTGTAAATACTTATTCAAATTATTTTGAATATTTAATGAAAAAATTATCAATTGATGAAGTCAGTATATCTCCAATTTTCTGGTCAATAATAACGCGTTACTATAACACACCTCATTGGTCTCAAGCACTTATGTTGGATCCTAACAGGGATTATGAATATATGGTGGCTGTAGTTCCTGTTCAATCTCAAAATCGTCTGCACTATAAAAAAGAAATAGTGATTTATTTATTTATTTATCCAGCTATAGTTACATTGTACACAGCAATAATTAACTATTTCAAAAAAAGCAAAAAAAAGCTTAAATTATTTTATGTGTTGAGATTACTTTTTGGAATTCCATCAAAAATTAATAATCTACGAAATGTAATAGATAAAATTTGGATTGCTTGCATCCTTTTTATATCCATTCAATATTCCGTATATTTTTATTCAATTTTTACGGAAACGAAGCTAAAACAAGAGCAAATATCTTTTGAGACAGCTGAAGATATTTACAAATCTGGAATAAAATTATTTACCGCGCCAACCATGTATAAAAAAATATATTACAGTGAAAGTAAGAGCACAAAAGTCATCATTAATCAGACAGACACGGTTCCGGATACTCATGAATGTTTAGATTTGTTATCGAAAAATGTTTACTGTGGTTGTTTAATAATGAATGATTTTGCAGAAACTAGTGTTAAAAGTTACATTAATTCAAATAAAAAACCAATAATGCAGATAGCAAAACCACAATTTTTTCACGATAGATCAGCTTATATAGTTGAAAAAGCATTTCCATATCATCGAAAATTGCAATGGATTTTTGAATGCATAGACCAATCTGGAATATTAAAATCATATCTACTTCAGAGGAAATCAAAAAAAATTATTGTTCCCAATAACAAGAATGAAAAAGATTCTAAAAGCATATTTTCACTGCAAGTAATTTTAATATTACTCATAGGTTTCGTCATATCTACTATTACTTTCTTTATTGAAAAATATATTTTTTTAAAGCTGAAAAATAATTTTCAAATTTTTTATTTAACCATTTTTAATGCTAAAACAAATAGAAGATTTTGATGACATTATACATAAACAATAATTGAAAAAAATAAAAGCAAATCCTTAAAATTTGTTGTAAAAAAGAATAAGCTTTTTTATAAATAAACTAAAGTATATGGTACTTGAGTAAAGTCATTGGATATTCGATTTTTGCGCAGCTTTTATATACGATTAGTACATATATGAATTGGTACATTAATTTTTAATAATTTTTCAATTGCATTGTGTAACAAAGAATAGCGTTTTTGCTTAGAATTTAGTTGCTTCGAAGCCGTGAGCATGAATGTTTTAAAGTGTCTTCTTTTAAGTTTGTATTACTATGAAAAGTTGAAATTTATTGTCTTGTGTTAAAATGTGCGTTTAAAAGAATCTATTGCTAATCGTGCTTGTAGTCATGGATATATTTCTAGATATAAAATTAATGATAAACACACTCACTGGTAACAAAAAGATTTGTTTGAAGACTGTATGAATTTATCAATGAATCAGGCATATTTGTAAATCAAAGTCAAATCATGTTGACTTTTTATGTATCTTTAGTTTTTATTTTATCTCTCAACTGTGCCGTAAGTTTACGGCTAGATCCATCTATAATAGTAGCTACGAAACAACATATTGAAAAATCCAATAAAAAGCAGATAGTAATTTTGAAGAATGATACACAAGTAAATGTTGCAGAAGATGATTTATATTACAGTTTGTAGCTTGATATTCCAATAATTTCTTTGAACATAAATAAAAATTTTAATAAATCAGAATACACTAATATTCAAATAGAAAGTTCACTTTGGATTTGGCATTTGGAATTCAATAATGATATCGTAAGCATCAACAAAAGTATCGTTCAATTTTACAATTATATAAATTTTATTGTTGAATTATCACCTATTGCAATGCGACCTCAATGTTTGGTAATGTTGTATACTTATCACGATATAAACACCAAAATATACGGAATTTTAAAATACTCCTGGAAAAAAAAGTTTATTGATTTTTCAATTATAGAAGTTCGACAAAATATAAAAAAAAATCAATACTACAATAGTCTCACATTATCGCAATTAATAAAAAAAGAATTTAAACTTTTCCTTCGTTATTACAATCCATTTTACAATGTGTTTGAAAAAAGAATTTTCAATTCAAGTGTAACAATTTTCCCTGATAAAATGCAAAATAATAATGGATATCCGTTAACCATATCGTTTTTCGACCAACCTGGTCGTCATCAAGCTGTCGAAGTTGATAAAAATGGAAATGTTAAAATAAATATTATGAAAACATATTATCCTGCTCTTTTTGTAGCAATACAAAAATTGAATATTTCATTGAAATATGATATTTATAAAAGTCCTGGAAAAACGTACAATGATTTTTTTAAATATACGATGAAAAAATTATTGAATCATGAAATTAGTTTTAGTGCTAATTTATGGTCTCAGAGTCGTTTTTATGGTTTAGATCGATCATCATATGGCTTAACATTAGATGCAAGAGAAGATTATGGTAATGTGGTTGCTGTGGTACCAATTCAAAAACAACATTTGATACATTTTCCAACTGAAATATTAATTTATTTTTTAATCTATCCGATCATCGTTACCTTCTATGTTATAATAACAAATCGTCTTCGAATTCGTAGACAAAAATTAGATTTGTTTTGCATTTTGAAAATACTTTTTGGAATACCATCACGTATTTCTTACCACAGTTTGATGGATAAAATATTGATAGCTAGTGTCATGTTTATATCATTATTTTATTCTGCACGTTTTTATTCAGTTTTTACAGAAACGGAATTCGAAGAAAAAGAAATATCTTTCGAAACCTTGGAAGACTTGGATAGATCTCAAATGAAAGTTTACGTAAATGAAGCCTTTGAAAAAGTCGTATCAAGTGAAAATAAGAATTTGCAAATTTTGAAGAGTAAATATATTATTATAAATGACACAGATATTTGCTTGAAAATTTTGACAAGTAGTTTTGATTGTGTTTGTTTAGCAACAAATAATTTTGCACGATTTACTACACAAAAATATGTCAATATTAATAAGAGTCCTATTTTAAAAATTGCTAAGCCGATTTTCTACAACGACAGATCAGTCTTAATAGTAGAAAAAGGATTTCCATTTTTTAATAAATTTCAAAAAACTCTTCAATACATCACTGAGTCTGGAATAAAACAATCAATTTTGTTCAAGGAAAAAATACCTAAAGTTGTTATTCCTTCTGCGAATCATAGAATAGATGTTACCAGAAATATCTTTTTATGGCAATTGATATTACTTTTATTCGTGGGTTTTGCAGCATCGATTTTGGCTTTTCTTATTGAAATATTTATACATTATGCTAATAACCTTTAAGTCGGTGTAATGCTATAGCTAATAATTGTACACATTTTAAATAACTTTTATTTTTAATCGACCTCACTATCTAACTGGATTGGAAAATAAAAATACAATCTATATTTGACGGTCTCACAAATATTCTGCAGAAATCTAACTATATAAATATTATATGTTTATACTCAGGAATTATTTTTTGAAATAAAGATTTTCTAATGTTGTAATTTTGTTGTGAATAAATAAATAAAATGTTACAAGACTACAATTTTATTAACTTTAATCGTTAATAAAAATTAATATAACTCTATTTATTAATGTTAATTTCCACGATCAATTTTCTTATTATCACTCATCCAGATTAGTTGTGTAAGACATTTTATTCATTAATTTATCTTTTTTGAAAATAATGGCATATAGCTGCTACAATGACAGACAAAATAAAAGAAATTAATTAGATTTTTTTTCGAGATAGATTGTAATTTTTGTTTTTAATTTGTATTAATAACAGATCTTTATTTTTTGCATTTATTTTGAATATAAACTAATTTTTACAAGTACTTAATTTTTTCAAATTAAATTCATTAAATGCTACAACTTTTTGTTAATTATCATCGTCAAATTAGTTTTTAGCTGATTAAGTATTCTTTTAAAAATATGGATCTTTTTTTCGCTAAGTCACCAATGTATGACTCATTATTGAAAAAAGTCAATGTAGTAATTTGGTCCAACTTTGAAATCAATATTGCTAAAAAATTTACCGCTTTTTCTTCAGATCGATAATGCTTTTAAAATAGTACAGTAGATCGTTAAAAAAGAAAAAAATAGCAAACAGAAATATAAAAAACTTTTCTAATAAATGTTTTTTTTGTCTATTTATTTACATTTACGAAATAAAAATTAAAAGTAAATATTATATACTTCTAAATTTTTATAATAAAATCAATATCTTTATAGGGCATTAGGAAAAATTATAGTTTAACATTTCGAAACTCTTTCTAAACAATTCATTGAAATGAAGTATCTACTTTGACCATCTATATGACCGTTTAAAGAGTCAAAAGAAAATTTTACTACTAGTAAAATGTTAAAAATATTTTAAAATACAGAATTGGTACACTAATTTGGATTGAACCTACAAGAATTGAAAATATTTAGATTCTATATTTTTGACACTATTTCTCGTATTCGTTTTCTTGGTAGTGAACAGGAAAGACGTATTTTTATTTAGCAGCAAAATAAAAATTATTGATTTCTTGTTTTAAATTTTTATATTACGTTTTAGTTGCGTAATCAGTTCGTAAATGTATAAAACTAGTTACATGTTTTATTTTCAAGTAACATCTGCAAGTGACTTATACAAACATTAGAAAAAATTGTCATATCTTTAGTGATATGATACCATCAGTAGTCAATTTGACCTACTAGGTTGAATTTACATTTACTTTTTTTTTTAAGCTACAGACTGACAATTTTATAATAAACTTATACTTACCTTTTTTAAATAAGTCTTACTATAAATACAAGTGTGAATGTCTTTACTCAGACTTTAATGTGAAAAAAAATTATATCTAAATTTAATCCGCTCTCTTCTGCTCTCTACATTTTCCCAACCAAAATCGATTTTATTTTTTATCATTAGTAAAAAAGATGGAAAAATTCTAACACTCTTTTTTTGCATTGAATGTGGCTTGCTATAAATATGTGTAAGAACATTGAGCACTTAATTTTATTTTAGAATTTGAATCGGTTAACACACGCATACTGCTTATAATTTGTAGTTAATAAGTTTAATTATGCTACAATGTTAATACAAAATATAATTTTAATTTTTATTGTGCTGTGGAAAAATACTTTAAGTGCAACGTTAGATCAATCGTTAACCACAATTTCAAATTGGTTCAATCAAGATACTCGATTAAAACAGATCGTACATTTAAATAGCAAAAAAAATGGAGAAAATAATTTAGAAGAAAACATTCATAAATGCATTCAAGAAATTCCAATAATTTCTGTGGACATCGTAAACACTGATCATCAATCAGGTTTGACTAACAGTTCAAATGAAGATTCAATTTTTCTAATATTAGATTTTGAATTAGATAAAATCACTCATGCGAATAAAAGTATCGATCAAATGCAAAAATATTTAAATTTCATTATTGAATTATCACCGACATCACCTCGTCCTCGATGTCTTCTAATATCTTTTACGAAAAATAATGCAAGTGAAATTACCAACGAAATTTTAAACTATGCTTGGTCG
>JAPYZE010004362.1:0-10830 GCA_030522805.1 Leptomastidea abnormis
GCTGACGAGCGCCACGCTTTACAACACGACTATCTTAATCGTTCTACCAATTATCAGCCGGGAGGAAATTGGTCGCAAAAAAGTGTCGCTGGCTCCCGGACTATAAGGATTACGAAGCCAACGTTCAAGCGTCTAAGCCATATACTCTGTTATCCTGAGCTATCTTATATTATTATTCCTTATTACTTTCAAAATTTTTAAAATATCTATTATTCCAATATTATCACAAACTTTTTTCAATCCCTTATTAAATTCTCAACAATTTACCATGAGAAAATATCATAAACCTCATCTCATCATCATAATCGTCAATTACAGAGCACACATCTCTTGCTCGACTATTAATGCTCCAAAGCCGGTATATGATATACATTATGCAGCACATACATGCACACTTTAAGCGCGAAGATGCAATACAAGCATACTATAATACTATATATCTATATATACATATAAACATATATAACGACCGGAACCGACCAATTCGAGATTTCAGCTCCTTCAATCGACTCTTATACATATACTATATATAGGTATATATACACAAAGTTTAAAATATCAAAGCAGCCCCCAAAAGATGAAAAAAAAAAGATTACGACAAGAGGAAAAAAAAGTCATTCGATTTTCTCGTCACACCTTCTCCCCCTTTCCGGAAGTGCATATAAGCCTGCACCCAGCTAAAAAAGGAAAAACAAACGGTAAGTCGCTGCCGCCCTCTCCTTCTTCCCATACAGTAAGTAAGTATATAATCGTATGGTCGTATATTAGTCGTCGTCGTCGTCGTCATGGGTGCATATAGGTATATATATAAATGTATATATGCTTACTTATGTGTCCGTAGGTTGATCCGCAGACGAGGGCCGCCAGCGCCAGTAGATTAAGCGCGAGCATGGTCCTCAGCTCCCGGTAAGGCCCTTTATAAAGGCCTTTTTATTTCTTCCTTCAAGAAAGTATTTATAAAAAAAAAAGAGAGAACACAGGAAGCTAAAGTTGGAAAATAAATTAGACGTATATATAAGAGCAAGCCGGTAACCGGTCTTTCTTGGACTCAGTAGACTCGCTCCCCGTAAATTATTTATCAAGTGCTATTCTTTTCTTTTCTTCCCTTTTACTCATAAAACAAGACAGTATAAGTGGGATCCAAGATGTAGTTCGCCAAAATGCAAGGCACAAAACACACATACACAAAGAAAAAGAAAGAGAATTCTCTCAAGCACGTCCTTTCTCTTTTCTTAATATCCTTTACTTCTTTCGTTTTTTTACTATATTTTTTTTTAGTTTTAGATCGTGTCTGAATGCACCAATCTAAACGCGCAGTCCTTTCTCTCTTGTTGAGCTCGCGCGCGCGCGTTTGTGACTGAACGTAGAACGCGGCTGCGGCGCGCGAGAAAGTCCGACCGACCGACAACGAGGAGCCTGCCGCAGGCATTTGATGGGTGTACTGTATATATATATGCCTTGACTTTGGAGGGGATGTATGTATATGGGGGAGTATTAGTGTGTATGTATATTGTACGATTAAAGCGCTACAAGCGGCAAGAGATTGAAGAAAGTATTATCAGAGTATGTAATATGTATATGTACTATAGGTGCTTTTCTCCTCTTCTGTTTGATATAAAACATGAACGGTATGTAATTTATTTTAGAACTTTAATTTGAGATGTATTTATTGGACTATAGGAAGTTATGAATCAATTATAATGTATGGGAAATAGGAATATTCGTTTGATACTAATTTTGTTCTGTAGTTTTTTTATTTTTTCAATTTGATTTTTTATACAATACCATAAAGGTATTTGATTTTTAATGATATTTGAAGTTAAAACATTTATATAATATAAATTTTCAATTTCAAAAATAGCAATTGTATCACGATACGCGCATTTATTATAATATCGATCAGAAAGGGATGATTAAATGTTCGCGATTATAATTTATAATAAAATTAAACCAGTGTTAAAAAATTAATTTTATATTGAGAAAAATAAATAGCTAATGTTTGTAGCATAACACAATTTTTATAAATATTAAACTTTGTTGCCTAATATTATATCTTAATAGTCAGGTAATTAAAATTTAACTTTTTATTTATTTCTCGATTTATAATTGAATACTATTTGTATCAATTTTTCTTTAATTTCAACTAAATAATAAGATAACAAAATATTTGTTGTTCTAAAAATATAACTTTATCCAATTAAATATAACTTTATTTAAACTTACAGAACACAAAATTTGTTTTGATAAAGTAAAAATTTAAATTATTGTCAGAAGACTGTCACAAGTCATTTTTTTAAATGACTGACTTCCTGACGTCAAAAATAAAAGATTGAAACGGTCAAATTTTGTCAAACATTTTTTATCAATAATTTAATTGATTTAGCAATTCACTAGACAATAATCCACATAGTTATCCAATCGTTTGATTCCTCATCATTCTACTAAATCCTACAATCTCCGCTTACTACAAAATATAAACACAAAATCGGAGCATTGCACTTTGACAAAGCTCTTTTTTCACAACTCTAGCCAATCCATTAGCGCGTGTATTGCGCTTGCGCTATATATATGCATCGCATCCGAAAGAAACAGCTGCATTTGTGTTGTCAACTGAGTGCGGGCTTTAAACTTTTAACCTACGTGCTCCGTTTATAGAGTTATAGACGCACAGTCATTGTCCTGATTCTCACTTTCTCGTTACACGAATATCCTGTGTAAAAGGATTTTTATAAATTTCTAGTGTTAAACAAATTTCACAGCAAACATGGTAATCTATTTTCCATTTTTCTTCACTACTCAAGCTTGTCAAAGCTGGATATCTTAAAAATTGTTGATCTAAATATCAATTTGCTTTGTTTTACAGTTTGGTTTTAACATGTTTCCCGAGATACCTCGGCCTTTTAATACTCAATACAAATGTTTTTCTGTCTCGATGTTACCTGGTAATGAGCGTGAAGACGTTGAACGTGGAGGAAAAAGTAAGTTTTTCAATGTTTTGTTTTTATTTTCTATATTTGTGTTGGGCATGTATTTCATTTAAAATTCAAAATTTTAGTTATTATGCCACCGTCAGCTCTTGATACACTTACTAGGTTAAATGTTGTTTACCCAATGTTGTTCAAATTGACAAATAAAAAGACAAACAGAATAACTCATTGTGGTGTACTTGAGTTTGTAGCCGACGAAGGAAAAGTGTATCTTCCATACTGGGTAAGTTTGTGCTAAAGAAACTTTCAATTTGTACTTGTAATTTTAAATATATTTAAAGCTATTTCACATATTTTATTGTAACTTTACAGATGATGCATAATTTACTTCTACAAGAAGGTGAACTTATAAATATTGAGTGCGTTTCACTTCCAGTAGCCACATATGTACGCTTTCAACCTCAATCTGAAGATTTCTTAGATATTTCAAATCCTAAGGCTGTATTAGAAAATGGTCTAAGAAGTTTTGCTTGTCTGACAACTGGTGATATAATAGCAATTAAATACAATTCTCGTATTTATGAAATGTGCGTTTTAGAAAGTAAGCCAGGTTCTGCTGTTAGTATTATTGAGTGCGATATGAATGTTGAGTTTGCACCACCAGTTGGATACAAAGAGCCTGAAAAGCCAGCTGCTAAAGAAGAAAATGTGGTAGATCCAGTAGATTTAATGCCAGAACCAACAGGGTTTGTAGCTTTTAAGGGACAAGGAAATCGTTTGGATGGAAAAAAGAGAAAAGAATCTACACAGCTTGAAACATCATTGGATAAACAAGTTTATATAAGAGGCATACCAGATTATGAATACAAAATAGGAACTTTAAAATTTTTACGTAATGCCAAGCCAACAAATAATAAAGAAGTAAGCTCTCAAACAACAATTTATTTTTTATAATTTTATCATTTAATTTAAAAATTAATTTCCAGGTAAAAGATCAGGATGAGTTCAAGGCTTTTACTGGAGAAGGATTTTCTTTGCGAAAGTCAAGAAAATGATAAAAACAATGTTTCTAGTTTATTGATTTTATTACAAAAAACAATACATCTTTTACAAAAGTTTGTCTGTAGCCTAGTGCATGGTATCAAAATGCCAAGCACTGTGCTGCTGGTGCGTTAAAAGATATATAAAAACGTGTTCTTATCGTGTAAATATAAATATACATCTAAGTATAAAAAAATATAATGATAAGTTTTTCATGTAATTTATGATGCAGAAGTCGAAAAAATGAATAATATCGTTCAATTAAGTCACGCGAATAACGATTAAAAAAGTTAACTCTATATCACTGTGTAATGACTAACATTATGCAATGTTGATGCTTATTAATCAACCAACGGTCCCCAAAAATGTTTGCTGGGCTTTGAGTGATCTCGAGTAAGAAAGAATTCACGTCCTAGTTTTACAAACTCTTGAAGACTGATTTTTCCATCTTCATTGGTATCAATGTGAGAAAAAGTGACAACTGCATCCTAAAAAATAAATTTATAAAATTATTAATTGGTCAACAACAAATTTCCTACTTATTTTTATTAAAAAAGCAATACTTACATCATTTTCTAATCCTAAACATTTGAAAAAGAGTTTGAATTCTTGGACTGAAATTTCTCCACTTCTATCTTTGTCAACAGCCTGTAAAAAATCATAAATTTAAATTAATAAACATATTCTTATAAAAAATTATGTCTTAATATTCTAATAATATACCTGGAATAAGTATGGCAAGAAGTGATGTACTTTTCGTCTAAGAGATTTGTCCTCCAGAACATGATACATTTCAATAAGATATTTTTCAACATCAATGAGATTATATGGACTGATTTCACCCCAGTGTTCTTCCCACGTTTGCTGAAATGTAAAAATTAACATGAATGTTTTGAATATTATACTTCAATAAGTTGACAATGAAAATTGTTTTTTTAATAGTTGAGGTAGCATTTTACTTAAAATTATAGCATAATAGTTTATTTGTTTCTAGAGTCCAAAGAATAAAAATACACAACAATATCAGATTATAAAGTAAACATATCTTTTACAACATCTGAGCTCGACAGAAAACAATATGTGACGCATAAAAATACAAAGTGGAATAGGATATGTAAAATTTTTTGCTCTCATTGCAAAGTCAATATTGATACAAAGATAAGTTTATAAATCAAAGTAATGAATTTTAAGCTGAGAAATATTGTAACAATTATCTAAAGTATTTTATGCTTATTTTTCTTTTTTAACATTATCATAAGGCATTATAAAAAATACTCACGCGTAAAACAGCTTGAAATTCTTCTTTCTCTCTGGGTTTGAGGTGTCCCAATTTGGCAAATCTTTCTCCAAGGAGCATAAAGTCATCATAACTAAGAACTCCATCCTTATTAACATCCAAATGACTGTGCAGGGTCCTCATTTTTCGTCGCCAAAAATGCGATTGAGCCTTTAAAAATAAAAAAAACAAAAATATAAATTTTCACATTAATTTACCATAATTTCGAATTAACAAAGTAGTTGAAGCATTGATGCAGCTCTCTCATGTGGGTATTTAACGATTCGCGATTCGTGTCAAGGATAAGCCCGTGTGATATAATACTGCAAGTAATTTTACCGCCGATAAACAGTTTCCCGCAGTACGGAATTTATTATTATGCATCTATGTTTGTATATATACAACACGAGACAGTTAATAAGATGGAGAAAGAAAGCGAAAAATAATGATAAATTTTTAAAGTGCTGATAACCTTCGGCTGGGAAACAATCTTCATTTCATTTTTTTATTAAAAATCTTTTTATATTACTCTTGTAGCCGTGCCTGTATCTCTTGCCGCCGATTTTATCGTATAATATACAGACACAGACAAGTTGTGTCGTTAAGAACAAGCGGTGCACACACACATACAAATTCGATATTAAATTTACGAGATGACATGTCAATCCAAGGCTTATATTTTTTATAACAAACAATTCGTCAATGTGCATCGTTATAAAACTTTATTTATGTGAGTTATATTGACATAATGCCCACGCAATTTTTTTTTTTTTTTTTTTTTGATTTACATAAATCAGAGTACAAATCACTGTAAACAAATTGTAGCAAAAATTACTTTAAATACAATCATGAAAATATATTTTTATTTTAAAAATATCATGGCCAATATATAAAGAAAGGAAAAATAAAAAAAAATATTACTATCTTTCAATCGAATAACCCGTCATTCTATAACATAACAACAAAAACAACAAAAGAAGATTATTCATCAAGAGAAAAAAACTCGCGCGTTCCGAGTCTCGCGACGAAGGACCGATAAATAATAAGAAGTAGGTAACCCTGAGAGATCTATCTATCGACATCGACGGTATATGTTATATAGATTATGCGAGAAGCAAACAGGTGTGTGGGCAAAAATACATGACCAACATCACGTACCCTGGACATTTTCTCTGGCTCGTTGTCGCTGTCGCTTCCGCTGTCATAGTCACTCTCGTCGTCGCTTTTTTGATCCTCGTCTAGTGACGCTGAGGTTCTTGTGTGGTGAACGTTACGTTTACCGCTACTCATTTCTCGAATAGCAAACTGCATCTGAAAATTTTTATTAAAAAATAATTAATAAAGAAATTGTTGTCATTTAGTTTTTGTTGTTGTATATATTTTGGGTGTGATTAAGAGTTTCGGTGATTTATTCAATGTTTAGTTTTATTTGCTCGAGAAATGAATGATGTCATTTGAATAATTTATGCGCCTTTTTTGTCTTATTTACATTCTTATAATTTCTGACTTAAACAAAAAAATTGGGCGTTTTTGACATTGAATGGAAAATTTTTTTATTTATTTTTAAATTCAGAAAAATTTAACGTACGCTTTGTTATTCAGAACAAATTGCTTTAAACAATTATCATCAGCGAACGCTAAAATCGTATGTTAAATATAGAATTAAAAAAAAAAATCAGCAGAGCATAACGGGTCTTTACGGTTACGCTAGCGGATGATGATTTACACCCGCATAAGTATCGAAGAGCGTCTGCTTACGCAAATATATTGTAACTCTGTATTCACCTCATTTCATTTTGCGAATTTCATTAAATTATTATTATTATTAATAAACCTTGTAGCCTAATACCAAAACAATAATACTTAAAATTAAAAGCTACATATTACGAAAAAATTCCAATTATGCCAAGACAAAAACAAAAATAGGAAAAAAAAAAATAACGCGAGCAACAAAATATAATGGTATGAAAATTTTATTTAAATTATATTTAAGAAATTTACATTTAGCCTTATTAGAAATGCGAGCAAGTAAACACATCGACTCATGCAAGCATTTGCAGTTTTTGTTTTGTATGCCAAAAGGTTTTTGAACGAGACACACGAGACACACAGCCAAAAAAAAAAAATTCTATGCATTTTTTCAATGTATAAACTTTCTTCACGCGAGTTCGCAAGTGTTATTATATACGCACATGTGCAACCATATGGTGTAAATGTAATACCGATCAATTTTACCTCTCTCTTTTTCTTTCAACAACACAGATAAGCCTTTCGTAATACGAATATATAATTTTATCGTTGCAAGACACATAAGACATTACTGTTTGGCTCTTGAATTTTGAGAGGTCATAGCATAAAAATATATACATCACAAATATGTTTATGTATCTCAATTAACAGCTCGTTATATACGATCCAAACTTTAAATACAATCGGTTCTCTCGAGTTAAGCGATTTAAAGTGATCTTTAAAAATTAAAAGTATTATGCTTCAGGCGAACGTAGTTTTAAATAAACCGTCCTTAAATAATTTTTTAAAAAGTTCCTTTATCAATTATATACATCAGTTATCATCTGCTCCGGATCCATAGCATTAAGCACGATGTTTTTTAATACATAATAAGTATCAACGGAACTATAGCTTAAAAACCATATACGCGAGAAGGAGACTGTTCATACAATATACACATACCTAGGTATAAAACGAATGTACAGTTTCAATCTCGTTATTCGGAGACAAGAGATGAAAACTAAGCAACAGGGAAACTTGCTTCTGCTGCTGTTGCTGAGCGCCAAGCAATGATTGCCAGGCGCTTATATATCTTGAGAGAAATGTGTTTAAGACTCTGTGTTCTGATTAAACTTTTCTAATCTTTCGTCTCTTTTTATTTACATTTATTTAGTTTTGTATTTTTTTTTTTTTTTTTTTAATACTCTTGATTATTTAAAGATTTTCGAAGACCGTGTTCTATTAGTTAAAAAAAAGAATTTTCTAAAGAGTGAATGTAACGGAGTTTGTAATTACATAAATGCAAGTATGTTGTATCGATATCTCTCTTTCATATGTTCACCGAACTGACCCCCTTTAAATTTTACACTTCAGATATATTATAATCTAAAAACAGAAGTTGAAAAATTATTTCTGTGAGAGCGGTTAAAAAGTATGCAGACATTGCAAATAATATATTCATACAATATTGTGCTAAGTAAAATAAAATTAATAAAAAAACTATTACAAAATTTATAAACTATGAAGAGTTTGACACGGATAAAAAAACTATAGCCATCCTTTCTCCATAGCAGTGCACGTTCGAGAAGGAAAAAAAAATACCATTCGACCCAATAAAAAAAAAAAAAAAATACACAACATCAAATCGAACAAAAAACCGAATGAGAACCCAAAAAATTTTAAGCCTTGAACCAATCGCTACATAATAAAAAGCATATGTATTATATGAAATCGTCGTTGTCGTGTGGGAAGTATACTTGAATTTTAGGGAAGATACAAGCACTCATGTGTTGTTTTTAAGATTGTGGCAACAAGGCATGGTACCATATACCATGCATATACTTACAAGCTTATTAGATTCAAGCAGGTTGAGAGAAAATACCGGTGTCTGTGCTATACTGGTACTTTTATAGAAAAGAAAAGAGAAAATCCGTATAGTGAAGGCCATACTTATTACCTACATGCGAGACAGAGAGAAGGGAAAAACAACTACAACTTCATAGGCTTGAAGGCATCCGGCACTTCTGTATATGTATACGCTGTTGCCAATCCTTTTCTTGGCTTCTGATCAATTTTTTCTTTTTATTTTAACAGTATGCTAAAAGTGCTAAAATTCGCGAAAAAAAAAGTATCAAACTAAATCTGTAAAATTCACTTTCCTCATTTCTTTTAAAACGATCATAAAACGCTTTAATGCATTAAAACAACACCAGACAAAAAAGATATAAATATCCTTATTCTATACCTGCGCATGATGGGATGGGACAAAGGAGCGCGCGCTACGCAGTTATAGATGCACCATATAGGCAACCATACATCTGTTATAGGGAAGGGGGAGAGATCCCATAATATCCCCCTACTTGTTTTTTTTTTTTTCGGACCACGCTTGATGGTTGTTTTGTTTACGTAACGTGCCGGTTAGCCGCGTTGTTTTTATGTATACATCACATTTTCGGCGGGATTTTTTTTTCAATTTTTTTTTTCTTTTTATTGTATCTGTATTAAATATTAAAATAAAAGAGAAAAAAGAAAAGTTGCTCACCTTGGGTTGAGAAAGACAAGCTGCTGTTGTAGCGCAAGGCTGTTGTTTGTTACTGCTGTCCAGGATGCTGGTACATAAAGCTGGTGCAAGCTTCTTCTCGAGGATATTTTTGCCAACGAGAGCCGGTCTTACGGCAAGCCTCATCATGACGCTCGCCATATTCTACCGTAAGAATTTAGCGAACGTGGCTGATGCGAATATAACGTCCTTTCTTCTCCTTCTATCTTCGCCTATACAACTTCGCTATATAATTTTGTATTCTTCTCAGTAAATCTATCCTAGGATACGTAATCAAAATTTTTTCGTCCTTTTTGAAATGCGCCACACAAATTTTTACTGATCCTCAATGAATATCTCAATATTTTTTTCTTTGTGCTTTGAAAAGTTGCACACAGGAGTTATAAAGGTATTAAAGATCAATGATGTTGTTTATACACACAACAACTCAGCTGTTGCAGTTTTATTGCAATACAAGTAAGTCTTTACTGTCTGGCGTACTGGGATAAACTGAGAGCAGCGGTCTACCGGCAGGCCCCTTTTGTAAATGTGTATATGTATACAAAGAGCAGCCCAAGGAGGAGGAGGAGGAGGAGTGGCGGTGGCGGACTGGAGCGGTGATGCCGGCTGTTCTTTCAGTGTGGGTCTCTTTCTCTCTCTCATTCCCCCTACATCGCGTTGTTATTTGGCATCCGCGTCCGCCTCGTGGAAGAGCGCGACCCTTTCCTTTTTTCTCTATCTCAACTTCGCATAAAATGAGAGAGAGAGAGAGAGAGAGAGAGAGAGAAAGAGAGCAAGAAGAGCGAGTGAGAAAAATCGGTCCCCCCAGACAGCGGGTGTATAACTCCCCCTCCGCGCAATGTATGTTATAGTACTCGCGGATATAGTGGCTTACGTGCAGTTTCTCAGAGACGCACCACAGCATGCACTTTACGTTATGTTATGACGGGAAGGGGGGGACTCCTTTTTCCATTCGCTAATACAATGTTTATAAACGCAACGCAACAATCAACAAGAGATGAATATAAGGCCGTATAAATTACCTACTTATATTCTCTCTCTCTCTCCTTACTTATTTTTTTCATGAAAAATTGCGAGGCCGCATACAGAAGAGAATATTGCAACTATTTATTTACATATTAATGAATGAGTAATATATCCTCTCGTCGCTTGTCGTTCATTGCACTCTCGTGATGCATAAATGTTAGTTGCGCGTGCGACTATTCGCTTAGTGCAAGTGTGATGGCGCCCTCACTTCGTGGCGAAAGCCGTCAAAATTTCAGGACTTTTAACATACAGCGCTTATGGCACGTCGTATT
>JAPYZE010004363.1:0-10829 GCA_030522805.1 Leptomastidea abnormis
TCTATATGTATATATATATATATATATAGATACAAGGTTGTTATGTTGATAGGGTAGATTGGATTATTTGTTAGCAGACAATTGAGATTTGTGATTATATGATTTTTTTGAGATTACGTAATTTTTCATGGTTTGAAGATATACACGTGTTGTGTTGTTAAGTAATGTTTTATTATTTTGTATGAAAGCTTTGTATTAGGGTAAAGCTTTGTATAATGAATTGTGAGAGAGTAGGTGTGTGTGTGTTTACATGATGCTTGAAATGTAAGTACTTATAAATGCATAAGTTCGTTTGGTCTGACTGGACACGACTGTTTCTACTTGCGTTCTTGTTACAGTCATACTAGCTAATGACAAGTATAGATTGTAAACGATATTTTGCCTAATTGACTTTTCGGTAATTTACAATTACATGTATTAAATATGAACAAGAATATGAAAAATATTTAATAAAATTTTATCTGTAATAAAGATAAAAAATATAGTATAACCACTTTAAAATAAAATATCACTTTCATATAAGACACAGCTAGTTTTCTTTTTCTTCTTTTTCTTCTTTTTGTTCTTCTTTCATCTGACTTTCTAGTAGAGGTCGTATATAATATATAGCAGTCGGCACTGAAGCACAAAAGCAAAATAAAAATCACGAAAGAAAGGAGAGAGAGAGAGAGAGAGAGAGAGAGAGAGAGAGAGAGAGAGAGAGAGAGAGAGAGAGTAGAAAAAAGATCTAAGAAAAAGAAAGGGTAAAAAAAAGGGGGGGAGCACAAGTATATCCTTGATAGAGCTTTTAACTCTCCTGAGAATCGTAAGAACCGTCACGCGATACTATCCTTTCTTTAGTTATCTTTCTTTCTCTTGAATCAAAGCTGTTATTTCTTAACGTCTTGCGCTACTTGTTGTCTTACATATATCTATATATACAGTGTACACGTATATACCTGCTGTGTATAGCTACTGTATATAAGATACGTTATACTACTCGTCCAGTTCTATATACATCCAAGGACGTCCAATGCGATAAAACTCATTTCCTTCCTTAAATTTTTTTTCTCTTACCCTTCTTTCTCTTTCGCGTGGAACAAATCGCCAACGAAACAAGGCGCCACGTCTATACCTCCAACTTCCTTTATCCTATCACCATTTCTTTCTACACTCACCTATTTTTTTTTCTTCCTTCTTCTCTTCGTCCACTTACAATCAATTTTCAGCATCTAAATCACCGCGAAAATGAGCTATATAGATAGAAGCAGAAAAAAATTGTGGGAGAGAGAGAGAGAGAGAGAGAGAGCCAAAAGATTCTCTCAGCTCTCACATACCTATATAGATATAATATAGAGAAGCAACTTTCGACAACGTTCTCTACTACTACTACTAGTATCACGTGCCAAATGCAAAATCCAATCAAAACTTTAAGCTTCTGTAGAGTATAAGAGAGGGAGAGTAAGAGATACCTTCTGTCGTAGATATGGTAAGGATCTCTAATGCGAGAGAGAGAGAGAGAGCAGAGCATATTTTTCATGAGCAACGCGAGCAAAAGCACACATGCTTGGCCAAGCCTAAAATCGCTCCGTTAATTTGCGGGTTAGATTTCTCTCTCTCTCTCTCTCTCTCTCTCTCTCTCTCTCTCTCTCTACTGGGTACTTTACACCCACTCATCCACCAAACATATACCATAGTACCACGTGTCGACTACTACTCCTACTACTACTGTGCGGTAGGTATAGTATATAGCTTTACCGCGAGTTCGCGCCGACAAACTTTTGACTTCTACCAGTAGTGGATACACACTATAACTACTTTCTATATCGTTTCGTTGAATTGGGAGTGTCAGAATTTTGGTGAAGGAGGATAGATGCTTCGTGATTCGTGTTTTGGCGTTGTGGTTTATTTAAAAAAAAAAAAACAATTTTTTTCTTTTGCTGTCTGTGTATACTAATTGCGAGCTTTTATTCGTATATATTTTTAAATATCCCAATATATAATTGTTTACTACACGTCTTATCAAAATACCAAATGATTATACCTATTTTTAAATATATAACATGCATGTAGTAAAAAGGGCTAAATTAAACATCCACAGCGTTCACTTTTTATAAACAAAACACATACACACACACACACGCACACAAATTATTCAATAAAGAAAAAGAGAAAGGAGAATAAAAGCACGATTATACACATATAGAAATCATATACGAGAGCTTTCACAGCTTTTAGCTTATGTATCATAGCGAAGTCAAAAGCAGTTGGATGTGGCGTCAAGCCTCATCACCCTACATGTAGGTATATACACATAAGGGAGAAATGTGAGGTTTAACTTGTTGGTAGCTGAGAGGAGAACGTGCTTGTCCCATTGTACATACCTGTCAGTCGTACTCAGTCAGAATCTCTAAGCCTTCAGGGATTCATCTCGTATCACATCATCGCTTTACTATCTACTATATATCTATCTCACTTTATCTCTCTTTTCTTTCTCTTTTATGTATACTTTTGACCTCTTTTTGTTTCTTTAATTTTGTTGATCTCGTTTTATTCGTATTGTTGATTTTCGTATCTTTGACTCGAAGAAATTACTTTTGCGAATATTGTTGTTTATATTAAACAAAATGATGATAATAAGAACGTAGATGGCAAAATTGTTTATTAAAATTTGATAAAGAAGAGAAAGAGAAAAAAGTTTCGTTTTACAAAAATTTGTCTAGTCAGTTGGGTAAATTTCAAAGTATACCTATATACTGTACAATATACTTTGAAGATATACATATATTAAGTTACGTAACTTTGGTTATCTGTAACTTTAAAAAAAAAAGTAGAAGAAGGAGAAGGTTTTCTCAAAGAACTCGACGAATCTTTGGGAAAAGTTGGAAAAGTCAAAGCTTGCGAAATGTTTGATCTCCCGTAGCAAATTTACAATTCCGTTAGAAAAAAAAAAAAATAAAATAAAAAAAGTAAAATGTCACAGCAAGAGTTAAAAGTACAGAATAAAAATTAAAACTCTTCTACTACTACTTTTAACTATACATCGTTTCACATATATAACTACTCAACTCTATACTGCAGTTCAAGTATAATAAATTTTTATTCATAAAAGCACTGCGCCAAAAATCTTACATACATGCACATATCGATCGTATCGTATCTTGAAATATCCTAAAATACCAACTATAACATACTAGATTGTACACAAAGAGAAATATATTCCTAAAGACATTCATCTCAACTCATCTCGGAAACGATAAAGGTTGTTGTTAAAGCAAACCCTAGCCGCGGGTAGTATAATCATCGTCATCGTCTTTGTCTTGAAAACATACTTGGCGCCGGTTTCTACTACGTGCGTGCATGCTCGGTGTTCCTTTGACGCTGGGATTAGGAAGCAAGCAAATTTTGTGGCTTGTGCTATGTTACGGTTGACGTATAATACACTTCCATCCTAGTTGTCTTTCTGTCTGTGTGTATTTTAGGATTCTGTAAATAAGTGTACCTATATTTTTTTGACAATTTTTTTTTTTTTTGGTATAGCATAATAAGTTTTTTTTTCTTGTTATTTTGAAATTGTAATACGAATTGTTTTACTAGTTAATTTTTAACTAGTACCTACTATTATAAAAATATATTCATGCGTTTACAAGCAAGTCATTAATTTACATGTAGTGCTTCATGATGTTGAAATTCATAATAGACACGTGTCATCGAATATATCGACACACCTGTCGTTAAACTTTACAAATTTATGAATATCATTGTGTGTGAAAAACAAATTAACTTTGTCGCGAAGCCGCGAAAAAAAAAAGAAGTTGAGTATTAAGCTTTACACGATGAGCCTCGGGCTTTTACGACTAAACACGTATAGCCCAGCTGTGTTTGCTAGTGACATACAGGAGAATACCTCTGTTTACTTTCTGTGTGGGACAACGTTTGTGAGTGGAACCTTGTTTTAATTGCGTTGGCTATATATTATGTTGAAGGTGTGAGGTATATGCAATAATAGAAGATCTAAGATGTTGATTTTTAATATGTATGGGTAAAAAATTAATCATGTATTTTTTGGAAATTAAAAGAGGTTTTAAATAGTAATGATGATCAGGTTAATTTTTATCTGAGTTTTTTGAGAAATAAAATTATTTAAGTTTTAAATATTCTTCTTTTTTTTGCTTCTTTTTTGATAATTTTAACCGCGATCTTTTTCCACTCCAATAAACATGAATATATTTAATATTCTGCAGAATATTGCAAAACTTAAATGTGTAATATGTTTTATCGTTAAAATTATAAATCATATTAAATAAAAAAAAAAATTTATTAACTAAAATCTTTGATTAAAAAAGATTTTTAAAATCATAAAAAAAATATATTTACATTATTTAACAATAATATTTAAAAAAAAAAGTTAAATTAAGTTTTTAAAAACGAAGTAAATAAGTTTATTTATATAGAAATCTAACAGATCGTAAATTATAATCTTATACATTAAATGTTAAGAAATAGCTTGAATATACACCATGCCACGTGCCATAAAGCGTATCCCATATATTTTAACTGAAAATTCAATAGAAAAGTACTGCTTCGTATTTCACTTTCTATTACACTTTTTTTTTTTTAAAAAAAAGACCACTCCACCAACATAAAACTCCAATAATAAACTTCCTCATAATTTTCAAACTTATTAAACAATAATCCACCAAAAAAAAAATTCATCATAACAGTCAAACAATCATATTTGAAATAAAAATTATAAAAAAAAATAAAAGACTTTGCTGGTAAAATTCCAATTTCCAAGAACCTTAATAAAAAAAAAAAAAAAAATTAACGATAAAGTACCAAAAGAGAGAGAGAGAAAAGTCATGAAGCTAGAAGAAGAAAGTAAAAAAGCATATTCCAAAGCTGGACTCAATGCACTTACGACTTTACGTACAATGCAAACGACGACGATGACGACGACGCACAAAGCTGTATGCTATATTTTTGAGCTATATAAACGCCATCCAGCCACCCAGCCAGCCGGTTACTGCGACTACTGCTTTTGCAGCAGACTCAGAACGAGACGAAAAAATAACAGAGACGAATAATGGAGAGAAAGAGAGAGAGAGAGAGAGAGAGAAATGGTAGAGAGTTTGGGAAAGTATATACGAAGGAACCAGACGCTGCACACCAAATCGACCACTCTTCTATACTACCATATCCCCTACCTATACCTATCCTACCTACCTACCCTCTTTCACCCACACCCTCTCTGTAAAAATGCAAATTGAAATTCCGCGGTAATAAAGGCCCGTCATAAATTGTCCTGGACTTTGGACTGGACGTGCTAACGACTGTGTATGCGTATATGTAAGCTCTCTCTTTTTTCCTTTCTCTCTCTCTCTCTCTCTCTCTCTCTCTCTCTCTCTCTCTCTCTCGCAAGTGTGCAAGCATTGGGAATGTGGCTGCTGCTACTGCTGTGTGTTAAAGGAAAGGGAAGAGGTAATTAATAGAGCGTGTGGGCCCCGAATTTTTCCCTTGTGCAATGTTGTACCTATATACGTGCATGTGCAGACCTTTTGTCTGCTATACGACTTGCTGAGTTTGGTGGGGTATACCTTACTGTCTCTCTTTCTCTCTCTTTTTATGGCTTTATATGTATAGAGCGTGAAAACCGCGGCTACTTCTAAAATCCCTTTTTTTTTATCTTTCTCTATTTTTCTATGTATATAGTTGTTTTTTTTTTATTTTTTGTCTGAGAAGTGGAGGATGCTGAGTTGTTTATGCATACGCCGGCTTTCTTCTGTTCGGACCTTTTTCTTTTTCTTTTTCTATGGCTTTGGAGTGTGCATGCATGTGCGATTCTCTATTGTGAGTAGTTCACTGCGCTCGAGCGCATGCTGGTTTCCACTGAATTGCTAAAAATTTTTGGCTGAGATGAATATTGTTGAAGAATAATTGCATATGAGAGATGGAGAATATATAGTTATTCAACGTGTAAAAGGTGTAATTTTTATGTCCGAATGAATATTTAATGCGTAAAGTGGCACTTTTTGACATGGTGTTAAAGACAATGCGTGAATAGTAATTTTTCTAACTCTGTGCGTAAAATGATTCTCAACTCGTGTGAAAACCTTACACTTTTTAAAAACTCATTTTTTACGCACTTGTGTCGAAATATACAACAATGTATACAAGTCAAAAATAAAAATTTTATTAATCAAAAGACTTTTTACAAACTTCTACATTTTTTTTCAATCAATCATAAATTTAATACTGAAATAGTTAGGTAGTAATAAGCAAAATATATCATCACTATGCTACATAACATTCACGTGTATTGTCGTTGATATACACGTGTATAGATGTAACTTAAAATAAATTCCATACTATTAGAATGATTCACAACTGTTTCAACTTACACATCACAATTTTCTAAGAGATCTTATCATTTATAATAATACATGTGACTTTTAATTCGATTATTCTGATATAGTCGTAATGCCGTAAGATACTCTGTATGTTATTTAAAATTCGTTTATCTTTACTGCGGATACAAACTTTAGCGCAGTTAAAAAGTTTCAAGCGCTATTAACATGTATTCAAAAATTTTGATTTTGATTTTGTTTTTAAGCACAGTTATTGCTTCGGTGAGTAAAATAATTTTAAATTATAAATTCGTCGTTTTATATATATTTATATTGATGTTTGTATATAGCTATTGTTATACTTTTCATAATAATAATAATAATTTAGGAAGTAGAAGAAATTTAGCACTTCGTAAAAATATAGTTTTTTTTCATCGTTAATTGATGCGAAATTTCGGCATGAACAAAAATTATAAAATCAAATTTAGATGTAAAGTTATTTTATATATAACTGATTGTAATTTTAAATTATACGCACATCAATAAAATAATTTTTTAAACAAAATTATTAAAAAAATAATGGCGTATTACTGAATTATCTAAAATTTTATAATACTTATCTTTTTGAATTTTAAAGAAGAAGAAAAAAGACGAAATTCGTTGGAAAAACTATGTAAATGATCTTAAAGAAAGATACGAGAGAACAATATTAAAAGCAGAAAAACGATTATACCGTTTGGAATACAATTTGAATAAAACTTTAGAAAACCTCGAAAATAATGTTAATAACATAAAACAAGCATTATTTGATGCAGAAAAATCAGAAGATCCCGATGTAAGTATTTTTACACAAATAAATATATAAATAAGTTTATACATTTTTTGTGTTTTGTTATAAATAATTAAACTTTGACATTATTCTTTAAAAATATATTAGATTTTACAAAGCAATCTAAATAAAAATTTGAAAAAAAAAATAAATAACAGTCTAATACAAAATAATTTTTTTTAATAAATAAATCTATATCAAAAAACCTTTTATTTCATTAAAATATTTATCATTTTACAAAGGAATATCGATTACGTGATCCAGAAATCGAGAAGGAAGACGTTAAAATACACAATTTAAAGAAAGATCTAATGGATGCTGAAAAGGTCTACAATTATATGAAACAGTACAGTACAGATAAATATAACCGAGCCAAAGAAGATTGGGAAGAAAGAATAGAAATAGCTAAACAGGAATATGAAAGAGCGAAATCGAAAACCAGTCGTAGTTTAAATAGTGTAACAGATTAAATATTAAAGTATTTATTACATTACTTGAAAAATATAAATATACTTATTTAATTCTTTTATAACAAAATTATATTTTTTAATAAAATGACTTTTTTAGTATTAGAAAATTGTTAATTTTATTTATTTTTTTATGTTTAAAATATATTCTATTTTAATTTTATTAAATAAAAAATTAAAAAAAAAAAAGATTGATATATAATAAAGCTTTTTTGAACCGTACAAATAAAAAATAAATTCACTAAATAATTTATCTAACACTGCCAAATTTCAATAATAAATCTTAGTTATCATTTTTAGGATTAACCTAAACTAAAAATACTTTACTCATTTATACATGTGCTTAAATTTTTAAAAATTTTAAATTTTTTAATATAAAAATGTTCTGAATATTGCTATACATTTTAAAATCTTCGTACAACTGTTTCAACTTATTTAATTTATTCCAAAAAGTCTATGTATTTGTAAAACTTTATGTTTACAGTTACATAGTTTAATGTCGGATTTCTAATTAGTTATTTAACAAAAATGGTAATTATTAAATTTTTGTACCGTTAATTAATGATTGAAAAAAAACGACGTCATAAATATCACGTGATAATAATTCGCTTTTACTAACGATATAAATTAAAGCGAGGGCACAAAGATAGCGCAGTTGAGTTTTACTTGTTTTCAATATGTATTTGAAAATTTTTATTATTTTTTTCATATACTCAGCAATTGCTTCGGTAAGCGATACGTAAATTTTAATTTTTAGTATAATATTACTAAATATTGATCATTTATTGTTTAAGCCACTTTTATTTATTATTTTATTTCTTGTATAATTAAAATTCTGAAGGATAAGATTGATATTTTTTAGGTTTATTTTTGCCATAATATCAAATTGTAATAATTGTAGTAAGTTCCAAAAAAAATTCTTAAACAAAAATGTATTATTTTTTTTTTAAAGCCAATTGTAAATGAAGAAACTAGTTGGAAAAATTATATTGAAGAACTTCAACAAAATTACAATCAAACAGTATCAAAAGCTAAACAAAAATCGGATATTTTAGTATCTAATTTTAATTATATTTTTGAGAATCTCCAAAAAAACGTTGATGGTTTAAAAAAAGAAAAATTTGATTTAGAAAATTCAGTCGTTGAAGACGTAAGTTATTAATTATTATATATCTATAAACAATATTTTTTTGCATTATACTATTTATTTTTTTGTTGGAAATCAAATAATGAATTATGTAATGTAAAATCTTTTCAAATAAAAAACACAAGAAACCGTAGTTAATTCAATAAAATTAGTGTTTAAATTTTTAAGATCTGACTATATACATTCATGAGCATACGCACATAATATAATCGTGAAATGAATGTAATTTGATAAAATGGTTTTCAAATGGCGTTATCTAAAATACGTTATCTTGAAACAATAAAAAACCTTGCTCTCTTTAAAGATTAATCAAGCATCAAAATAATTTCTAATAAATGTAAATTAAAAATTAAATATTTAAATAATTATATTTTTCAAAAAGGAAAGTCAAATAAGTAGTTTGAACCAAAATTTAAAGGACGCTGAAAATATCTACAATAAAATGAAGGACTACAGCCAAAATAAAATCAATGAAACCAAAGAGACTTGGGATGATAAAATTCAAACAGCTAAACAAGAATACGAAGCAACAAAATCGAAAGCAAGCATTTACTTGAATAATATAGAAAATTCATAGTAATGCATGTCATATAGTTTTTTAAGAAAATATTGATGATTCCAATTTTCTTTTTTGTAATCAAAATTATTTTATTGTCAAATGATTTTTAAAATTTATACATTATTATAGTAATTATTTCAAAGTAATAAAGATTATATTTTTCCTTGAAATGTGCTTTTGAATATCTGAAAATTTTAGGTGATAATCAATACAACTGTTTAAACGAAATTGTTTGAAAAAAATATAAGAGGCCTATTGTTAGCTTAACAAAGCTGCAACTGTAATTATTGAAATAAAAAATTTTTTAAATAAAAAAAAGGAAAAAGAAAAATTTAATGAAATTATTTTAAAAAAGTTATGAGTTTACAAATAATATAATCAAAACAAAAATAATTTCCAAGATACCTCACTCGTATGAAACGATTCATTTTCTTTTTACCTGCTAAAAGAAAAGCTACAAAAACATCATATTTGCATGCAAATGAAGTAGCTTTTGTTTATACATAAAGATGTGCGTCAAGAAAATGTAGTATGTTTTCTAACGAACTTTTAATTATAAATATTTTATAGTTTATCTCTAGAGCTCATAAAAAAAATAATTTTAGAATGACTTTGTAAAAATAAATCATTTAAAATGTACTTTAAATTTTGTATAGAATTCAATTTCTAATTGTGTAAGGAAAACATTTAAAAGTCCAATACCAAACTTATACAAAAAATTACATAATTACGTGCATCACGAATGCATGCATCTGCTTAATGACATTTTCATTTTTAGCATATTAATCTCTATTTGCATGAATACTATTAAGCAATGGTATTCCACGAACTTACACATTTCCTCTGACTGTACTTCGTAATTATTTGACCATCAAGATAAATATGAATTTTTTTTTCTTTTAAATTGTGGTTTAACATGATTTGCAAATAAATAGATCTTTAAAATAAAATAATTACTTTATTATTCAACTAAGATTAAAATGAAAATAAAAAATTACATACGAACACAATATAATTATTAATTTTAAAACATTTTATGCAAATTTTTTTTCAACATTTTTTTCTTTTTTTTTTTCATTACTTTGTTTCATTCAAAAATTATTCGCTGTTGCGTTAAATTTCAAAAGTTACATTAACTTCTCTAATTATTCATTTCGAAATTTTAATTTTCAAAAATTTGCATTCGTATTACGTGCTATGCATATTTTTCATTTATTTTAAAGAATAAACTACGACTCATCACAAACAGCCCTTCCGCACCTCTACAATTAAGCTCGAGTCCCAAAATGAATATTATCACATATAAAAAAAAGCTCACTCTTTAAAAAATACATAATCTAAAATTTTCTAAAAATACAATGACCTCTTATATACATACATCCACAACACACCAAACAACAACACCCACACTGATAGTTCTTAATTAGGAAAAATTACTGTTTCTGGTAGTAAGTGCTGGATATAGTGACTATTTTTCAATAACTGCCATTAAAACAAAGAG
>JAPYZE010004364.1:0-10829 GCA_030522805.1 Leptomastidea abnormis
TATATAGTATCCGCAGTATAACTCCGTTCCGGTGCTCCGTTTATTCTGTCTTTCGGCGCCGCGTCGCAGCGCCGCTATACTTGCATACATATATACAGGGACACACGGACGTGAGCAAGACTTTTTCTTTCATGCAACTGCTATATAGCAAGAAGGAAATGAGAAAGCGAGATGGAACGAACGATCGGACAGAGACGATACCTATCCGCCTTCCCCTGTTCACTGGAATGTCCGCTGTGTGTGTGAGAGAGAGAGAGCTCACGGCACAGTGTTTTCTTTCTCTCTTTTCCGTTCTTGTGCAGCTCAACACACAGCTAGAGCAGTAGCCGCATCAGCAGAAACAGAACAGTGGAAGAGACGAACGAAACAAGTATATAGGTAGTGGTAAGTAGTGGGTGAGGATGCAACTCTCCTGCGCGCTCCTCTTCATATCGTATATATGTATATAGAGGTACGTTGGGCCGTTAATGAAAAGAGCTTTTGTCAATGGAGTGACGTCAGCTTAAGCGCTGATTGGTTGAACTGGCAGTCAACCACGTGACTTTCCTCCAATCCCCAGCCGTTACATGCACACCCACGCCTCAACTTATACTCCTCTCTCTCTCTCTCTCTCTCTCTCTCTCTCTCTCTTTCTCTCTACTCTCATCGGATTCTCGAACACCACCCGCGCGGCGCGGGGCCGCGGCCCTTCCTATACTATACACATCAACCGATCATTTTAGGTGTGTGTGTGTGTACACACTCGCACTTTTAAATAACCTGCTCCGGAGCACTTTTTCCCTCTCTTTCTTACTCACTCACTCGCTCACTCTCCCTCTCTAATATACAAGGGATCCTAGATTTTGTACCTGCAGTTGAGAGCGGTCAAATCCACGTTTCTTGTTTTTCACCGGAAAGAGGAGAGTGTAGGATATAATATATATTGCCATGTTGTGGGCCCACGGGATTTTTCAAAAGAAGAAAAAAAAGCCCACGGTGCATATAAGCGCCTAAGGCGTGGCTCTAACGAAAATTACGAGGAAGCCAAGAAAGAAAGAGAGAGAGAAAGAAGTTCGCGCTTCTCTTTGTTTGACTCGTCTTCCTTTCCTCATCCTCATCCTCCTCCTCCGCCGCAGAGAGCCGGATCCCTTGGGCTCTTGCTTTCGATGGCCTGTCTGAGATCGCCCGCGCACATATATACTTATATAGGGAACGTGGCGCAAGAGTTACTGCGCATCCACATCTTTTTAATACGAAAACCTGCTTGATAATCATTCAGAGCTAATCTTTTAGTAACAGCAGCAAACGGAAATGAAATTTAAATTTTTATTTTCTCAGCATTTGAATATTTTTGAAATATTTTTGATGTAGTACAGTTTATCTAATCGAACGTCTTTTTAAATATTTGAATATAATTCAAATGGAACGTTTATTCAAAAATATTCGAATTAAATTCAAATATTTAAAAAAACGTTCCAAAACAAACCGCCACTTCGAATTTCTATAGCAAAAACCGTTAACACGAAAATCAAAATCTTTTCAACGACACGCACATGTATTTTAAAAAACCTCTCCAGTTTATCATCCTCATAAAAATACCGAAATGTCGACCTCGACATCCTATTCCGGCTTTTCTCGTCATCATCACACGCAAGCCGGTTAAACGGTAAAAATCTGTAAATTGTCAAGTCTCTCGATTCTGAAAAGAAAAAAAAAAGAAAGAATGAAAGAAAGAATATTGCAAGTAAGGAAATAAAGTGTGTATAGATAAAACGCGATTATATACACATACACATATCTGTATAAAGCATGAAATTTAATCATTCAGTGATATATAATTGAACGTGTGAGTAGTTGGTGTGTGTGTACCACAATATTATCTCTCTCACTTGCTCTCGCGATCTCCTCGCAACCAGTCTCTCTCTCTCTACATCCCCGTCTCGGAACGTTCCATTCGCGGAAGCGAGATAGCACATACGCAGCTTCGACCGGAGTAACAGCAGAGAGTAGGTGGGAGGAAGCAAGAAAGAAAGAGACGATATTAAGAAGGAAAGAGAAAGAAAGAAATAAAGAAGCAAGCAAGCAAGCAAGTGTGCTATAAGAGAGAACTGAACGAACGGACTGAAAGAAGGGAGTATAGAACAGCATAGCATGCGCGGCTTGCTTACTCGCTTGGCAAGCAAGCAAGACATATAGTAGAGCTCAGACAGTCAGATATATCTTGCTTCTCGTATAGGTATATATAAGTATAGTCGGCATAATATATATCGTCTTGCTACCCGATCACCCGAGATACATCACACATTCATTTACTGACACTATATAGTACATATAATCTCTATCAGTGTGTATTTTTTCCTTATAGTAGTCGCCGCCGCCAGTGTCGCTTTGACTCCGACCTTCTTCTTCGCCTCCTCCTGGTGTGTTTGTAGGATAAGTATAGTCATATACATACCTATACTCGACTACTCAACTATACGTGCGTGTGTGTGCTCCATTTCCGGATCAGCAATATAATACAAGTATAGAGGATTTCCGGAGTTTCGGAGTTTTTTGAGTGTATTTTAACATCGTATATACGACAGACAGAATAATATATAAGCGAGAGAACACGACAGGAACTGGAGCTTTTTGAAGTGCTACATATATATATATATACGATCATCATTAATAAAGCTTGTGTATATGTACATACGAAGCGAAATCTACCGCCAATTCTGTAGTACATACATATGCACTGCCTAGTGCCTAGTCAATCTAAGTTGTGTGGGTGCATGTATGCGAGTTTGCTGTAGTGCTAGTGCTAGTGCGGCCGATGAATGAAAAAGGAAGGACAGGCGCGTGGGGGAGCTGAGCGCGTAGGTGTGCGTGTGTGTGTCTATATACTTGATTGTGTGGGTGTGCGCCCGCGCAGTCTACAGTCTCTCTCTCTCGTTCTCGCTCAGTGTGTGTATGTTATATAGCTCTGCTCTCTTGGATTTTCAGTGGCAGAGTTATTCAGCTCCGGGAGCAGCAGCAAGCAACAAACCAAACCTTAAAGAATATATAAGAAAAAGAAGAACTATATACCTACCTACACACATCGGATAAACTGGTCTTCTTCTTCTTCTATCTTATCAGAAGGTGTTTCTTCTCTGGCATACCTACACAACACCACACAGTGGAAGGAAGAGAGAAGTGTCTGTGTGTGTGTGTGTGGAAGAGAGATCTTTTCCTCCTCCGGACGGAGTGAGAGAGAGTAAGTGAGGTTCGAGCAGCAGGAGGAGGAGGAGGCAGAGGAGGGAAGGAAAGAGAGGGATAGAGTGTGTGTGTGTGTGTACTGCTCCAACTCCAAGAGAGGATCGATATATACGCGAGCTCTCTTCTATACACAGCTGCGCGGCCCCAAGAGCGCGACCGAGTGCTTATACAGAGACACGGTTGCAGCAGCAGCAGAGACGGCAGTATTATATAGTAAAGCAGCAGTAGAGGCCACTCGGTTAAATAGCTCTCGCGCTCCTTTGGATCAGTAGTTTCAGGAGCAGCAACATCAGTGAAGGATATTATTTATAGGTGCTATAAAGCTATGCCAGTGCCAAATATAAGGAATCAATCTCCAGCTGCTGTGATTGCTAGGAGAATCAGCAGTTGCAAGGACAGTGGCTGTAAACGGCGTAAAAGTGTGCATTGACACAATCTCTCTTTCTATATAGATCCTCTCAACGCCACTCGCTGCGTCGCACGATCAATGAACAGCATCAGCGGCAGGTCCAAGTACCTATGCAGAGTAATTATCAGTGTAGCAGAAGAAGATAAGAATATTAAAAAAAAGTTTCAATGAACCGGCGGCGTGGCCGCGCTCGGATTTATATGCGTGTGTGTGTGAGATATAATTTTTAAATTGAAGATTGCAGCTGCTGAATGTGCCTAAGTAATAGTGTGGTGGTGGTGGTTGTGGTAAGCTGCAGCATCCGACTGTCAGCAGCAGGTCGGAGCGCGGCTACTGTGCATTATCGATCCGCCTGGGTTCGTGATCCAACGAGCATCAGGTGTAATTGGAAATAAAGCGTGATTATTAGGACACACATCCACATACCCTTTTGTGCAAAATGCCAGCAGGTGAGGAAGGTCAGCTGCAACAGCAGCAACAGCAGGGCCAGGATGGTAATAACCAGGATGGTAGCCATCAAGTGGATACACTGGTTGGCTGTGACTGGCTGTGTCAGGAGCTGAGATCCAGCAGGTCGAGATTGTTGGTGTTGGACTGTCGTGGTGGTGGTGATTATGCGGAGGGACACATTAGGGGCTCGGTTGCCCTTGCCATACCCAGCATTATGCTGCGCCGGCTTGCAGCAGGCAAGGTCGAATTGTTATCGACCATAAAGTGCCTCGAATTGAGAACGAGGGTCGAATTATTACTCGGACTTACTGGACCGCCCGATGAGCGGGGCCACTTTGTACTCGTGGGCGATTCCAGCGAGCCAGCCGGACATCAGGCCGAGACCATTCACGTGCTTGCCAGGCGGCTTACGAATTCCGGCGGATGTGTCGCCACTCTCGAAGGCAAGTTTTACTTTACTTTATTTACCCCTTTTTCTTTTTCTTTCTTTGATATATTATGTAGTTACACTTTTTATACTTATATGTAGTTTTAATCACTACTTTGCCTTTTTTATCTTAACCTTCTCTGCTTTTCTATTGCTGATGATTTATTTTTTTGCTTAAAAAGTTTCTTCTGTGTACACATATCGCTATTTCATGCAGACTAGCAGTTTTCTTTAATCGATGTAAACCACGCAATATTATATAGTACACGTGTGTGTTTTATTTGTGCTGGTCATCACCTTTTCATATTATATTATGTGATAATTGATGAGTTGTAGAATTTGGCTATCCTTATTTTTTTTCATAATAAATGATTGAATTGACGGTAAAAAAAGCTTGAAATTCGGATGATATTGATAAAAAAAAAGCTCTTGAAGTTCAAATATAATTATTATTTTGTTTTTTTACTTTGTATACACAAATTGTAATTCCGAAAGAAGATTAACGGTTTAAAAAATAACATTTACAAAAGTTTTTAAGCTGATAATGTTGATGGGAATGGATTCACGACTTCCTTTAAAATTTCAAACGAATGTAATTACGTCACGTCCAATGTGTTTGAATTTCAATTTATGTCAAATATCCATTTATTCGAACTATTCAGCTATAACATTTAAATGAATACATCATTTCGGGGAGATCAAATGACGTCTATTTTGTAATAATCTATATACGAAAAACTACGTATTTTTCTTGCTTTTATTAATATTTTATTTCCGTTAAATTTACAAATATTTTTACTTTTTGTAAAAACTACAGTTAAAATTCATCTATTAATAATACGTACTATAAAGTATCTAAATAAACATAATGAACTAATTTATAAAAATGACTTATTTCATCATAAAATCAAACATTCAATTATACATTTGTGGGTTAATTAACGTTAAATTTACTTTAGCTCTGCACTTTGTAAATAACTTTGTACCGGCGCTCTTACATTTCATTTTGTAAAAGAATGAAGAAAAAGAAAAAAAATTTTTTTTCATTAAGCAAATGCTTTTTTCTCCGTATATACCCGTACGCGTGTACTGAAAAGAAACTTGTCCAATTAAAATTACTTTTCTTGCACCGTACAATTTAAAATTTGTTCTGAAACCCTTTAATTCTCGGTCAAATAATCTATTTTGTTTTTTGCAATTCCTTGTATGTTGTTAAAAAAAAACAAAATTTCTTAGCTTTAAGAAACTAAAAAAAAATCGAAACATCATCCGGATTAACTATAAATACAGGGCTTTTTAAAAAAAAAAAGAAAAAGAAAGACAAGCCCTCCTTCCGCAACACCTTATTTTCTCCAGAGCTTGTCTCTCTTTCTCTCATACCGCACCTTACGCTTGTTGTGAACCTTTCTCGTGTTTCCAGCCTCATTCGAGGAAAGAAAGAAAAAAGGCTCGTCCGACGAGAAAAATCGAGTGGTTTGAAGAGAAAGAGAGAGAAGAAGAAGAAGAAGAAAAAGAAAGAGACGAGGGATAAGTCGATTTTCCCGTAAACTAGGGAACTACTCTCTTTCAGTCTGAAGACGCGACTAGCGTGTATAGCTAGCATAATATAATATACCTGATTTAATATATATTCAAACTCTCAAACGTACACACATACACAATCCTGTACGTAATAAATCAGGCATATATCCTCAAAGGAAGCACATCATTTTATAAACATACAACATATTTCGGCAAAAAAGATACCTCGTGTCTTTTCCGGATATACCTTATAATATGCACTGCTATTATATATTATATATCTATATAATATCCAGTCGTTCTTTCATATACACACATTTTCGCGCGCTATTTCAACCCCTACCGTACTTGTATACCTATACTCTCTATCTCTTTTGCTCCTCGCGTGCGATTCATTTCGCGAGGGTCGAGTCGAGTGAGCGTGACTCTATGTATGTATGTATGAGCGCGCGCACCCGCATTTTATGAATGTGTGGGTGTGTATACGACGACTACTCTGTTTGAGACTACTGCTGTTGCTGCTGCTGCTATTGATTCATGTCATGAAAGGGTTCGAGTATGTATATACATGTATATATACCTATATTATACAAGAAAACGCGGGTAGGATTATAGATATATGTAAGCTAAAACACACGAAGTACATACACATTGAATAATTAGTATTTGCGCATAGTTTTGCTATTATACTCTCACTCACTCACTCTCTCTCTTTCTTTCTCCATTAAATTGCTCTTACATTGAATTGTTCTTTATAAACAATTATATAGTTTTAATTTTAAAAGTTTGCGCGAACCCTTGTATTGATATATGCTTTATATTCAGTTTAATAAAATAAAACAACATGGATTTAGCTATTTCATTTTTAAAATCGATAAATTTATAAAAAAAAAGAAAGAAAGAAAAATGTTCAAGTTATATTCTGATTAAATAAGCGTATATAATACGAGCTACGATATATATGTGTGTATGAAAGTCCTTGGGGTTATAAGCCATTGATAAATCGTTTTCTTGAATGGAGAGCCACAGCCGTCGCTGTGCGCGGCTTGTTCGTTCCTTCCACCCTTTTCGTTGAGACATTTTCATTGACAGACGAGGTTGTATGACCGAGTCGTCCTTTACCATCATCCCTTACGAAAAAAAAGAAAAAAAAAAGAAAAACACTGACTCTCAAATTAGCAAGTTCTGATGTGTTCCCACAAAAGTTTTTTTGTCTCCTCTACATAATAAAAATACATACATATACACCCATAAAAAAATATTAAATAATCGTGATATCACCTTCATTCATTACAGACCTTCATTTAATACCGGAACAATTGTACAACTATATACCTATATATAAAGTCTGTCCTCGTATTTATATACTTTTATGAATGACAATATACAGAGCAACCGGTACATTAAATATATAATACATACACTAAACTTCGTCACGCGAAGACTCTCAATAATTTCTTGTTCACCCCCCTCTTTCTCTCTCTTATATACCTATACCACAGAACACTCATTCACCTCTACCACGTAAAAAAATTCGTTATACACACGTGGGTATAAGTAAACTTATATATACGGCTGCCTTCTCTGTACTATACAACATGATCCCTCTTTTTTTTTTCTTCTACTTATACATATACCCATATATATACATACACATTTGGTTCGTCTCGTCTTCGCTAACCGCGAGCAAAAGGCGTTTCCCGTTTCCGCTTCCGTTTCCGTTTTCTTTGCAAGTTAAGAAACTTATGTGCGCGCGTTCATGGTATTATGCTTGCCTGAACATACACATATATGTATATCCACCTATACGCTTCTACGCACACGCTCACATGCATTGCTTTTTTCTTACTAATAAACTTATAAATGTGAATAAATGTGTGAGTGTATATGAATAACGTATATTTGAAGTCATATTATATGTGTGTGTAATATCTATATATTGCCACGCCTCGTTCGATTTTATATACCGGTTTGTTTATCTTAAAGACCCACGCGAAGAGAGAGAGAGAGACTTTGATCGCTTCCGTTTTCATTTTAAAATAAAAGCGCGCCTGTTTAATGTTTCTCAAAATCATTATTATTTCTTAGGATGTTATAAATGTTTTTTTAAGTCTTTTTACTTTTTTTTTTTTACCAAGTTTATGATGAGTTATTTTCAACTTGGATTATTGTTTTGTCCGTCTGGACGTATTAAAAAAAGAAAATTATATTGTTTTTGATTAACTTTAGTTTTATCGATGTATTATTTTTCAATGTAAGAAACAGATATAGATAAATTTTTTTTTTTAGAAAAAAATAGTATCAAATTCAACAATTTTGCATCGATATACAAAAATTTTGCCAACTATTTAAGTATTATAGATAAGTATGTCTTGACATTTGATTAAAGCAAATATAATTTCAACAAGTGTAACATATCTTATTACAGATTCTCCTAACGTAAATTTCCGTTTAAATTTTGCTGAGACATTATAAATTGATAGCCGCTCTGGTAACACATCAAATTGCAGGAATTCCTATTACAAACGAGTTGAAGCTTGTCATTGAATTTTACAAATTATAATTCCCATTGTTATATTTACCAATTTATTTATCTAAATTTTTATTATTACATTTAAGCTTTGTAATTTATACATTTGTTCATCTTCGATTTATGTCAAGTTTCCGTGACCATACATAATTAATAATCCTCGTAAAAAAAGCTCCACAAGCTTACGAATATATAAACGTATATTCTACGTCGTTTCCCAACATTTGCAAAATATATGTATTCCAGAGCGGCTAATAATAAAAGTAACAGAGCAAAAATAAGCGAGCAATTTTCGTAAGAGCTTTCCAACTGAGAGAGAAGAACCACGAATCGATAATCTGATTGTCACGAAAATATATACATTTGACACTTGTGCGAAATAATACGCAGAATAGAAAAAGCAAGAAAATATATAAATCATTAATTATATTCACTGTATCCTAAGTACCTACAAACTAATATTTCAATGTAAAAATTTCGTACTCATATCCCTAAAAACCATACATACCTTCAATTGCCCTAAATCGCTTCAATCATCAAAATAACATCTTATAATTAGCACATTAACCATTCAACGTTTCTCGTCTTCATGTTAAAAGACCAAGAATCAGCATAATAAGCGCAGTACATAGGGCGGCAGGCTTATAATCCACCCTCTCACGCTATACATCCACACCCACGCTATAACCCATTCCCTCTGACTCGCCTCCTACACAACCCAACGCTCGCGGGGGCGTTTCGAAGAAGGCGGATAGCAGCAGCAGCTAGTCCAGTCGACATATAGTAAGTGTGTGTATGTGTGTGTGCGCAGGGTGAGCTAGAAGGTCTATATATCCCTCTTTCTGCCTCCCACCTTCAACCCTATACTGACTACTCCCACCACCACAAATTTCAGCTCGCCTGCGAGAGTTTCTGAACGAAGTTATATACACCGCGAGGGGGTGGTGGAGAAGGGAGGGGTGGGGGGTAAGGTGAAAGAGAGTAGGGCGTTAAGGGGGTGATGAAAAAGGGGTAGGGCAGGTAGACACACATACAGAAGCAGAGCTATCGCAGGGACACGAGAAAGGGGCAAAGGGCGCTAGCAGCAGCAGCAGCTGGGTCGAGAGAGAAAGAGAGAGAGAGCATCACTGCGCGCGGGACCAACTGGTAAAGTTGTGAATGAAATATTGATTCGTGTGGGTGGGACCATATCACAGAGACGAAACCCGGGCTGTACTGTATACCTATATACCATATGAAAGAGTGAAAGAGATGCTGTATATTCTCTCTCTCTCTCTTTTTGATGCCCTATAGACATTACCACCACTAACATCCCCCACAGATATATATCTAGTCTAGCCCCGGTTCCGTCTCCTCTTTCCATCTTCACTCTCGTATACCTACCCTATATACTCCCTTTATCCTGCTCTTTCTCTCTCCCACTCTCCCACGCAATTCCTGCGATGTCATCTTCTCTTTCACTGTGATTTTTTCTTCAAAGGTGGATACATCTACAGTAGATCTGTTGCTAAGATATACTATATCTATATAAAGTAAAACCATGATTTTCGACTTGAAATCTGGGCTTTTCATCTGTAGATATATAGATAAATGTACATGTGGGTGTGATGAAGGATAATTTTTTTTCTTCGAGATACATTTTTTTTTCTTTTGCGAAAACAACAGCAGTAGCAGCTTGGAAGTTTGCGTGGGCTTTACTGTGTGTACTTATATGTATATATTTACATGTGGTAAGCTCAAGGACGGCTTCCCTACTCCTGTATATATATATATTTTATCCGTCTGTCTCTTTTTCTCTCACGTTTATAGAAGAGCAGTGCGCGGGCGTGCGTTAAATCGATTTCCTTTTAGCTTTTGCGAATGGACATTTAAACTACGTTTTACTATTTGTAGTATTACTACTACATACTACTACTACTACTACTATACGTTGTGTATGGATTATTATTTAATGATGGTTCATGAATAAGTTACAAAGAATAATAATTATTTTTTTTTTGCAAAATTTTAAAATGTTTGTTCAGAACTGAAATACAGTGTATGCTCAAGTTAATCTCGTATTTCTTAAGAAATGACGTTAGTTGAAAAAAAAGAAAAAGAAAATATGAAATAAAATTAATGTAGGCGACCACTTGTTAGGTATACGTATTTTTTAAATTGAAAACTAAGAAGAAAAAAAAAAACTTTTAACTAAAGGTGTATTCTTCTTGTTGAATAATCGTTGAAAGAAAAAAAAAAGAAGTATTTCAAAGCTAGCTTTGCAACTTTCACCC
>JAPYZE010004365.1:0-10823 GCA_030522805.1 Leptomastidea abnormis
TAATCATGCTGCCGCCTCTGCAGCACTCTCATTTGTATCTTTATTGTAAAAGGGTGATAAGCCCGTATATTACTTAATAAATAAATAAATAAATAAATAGCACTTTTTGATTAGTATTTTTTTTTTTTTTTGGAAGCTGTTGTCTACATGGTGAGTCTTTGTAACATAGGTGTCGTTATATAGAATTACAATTAAAATTATTTAATATAAATTTTAAAAATAGTTACAGAGATTAAATTGCGACTTCGTTGGCTGTGCGTTTCCTTTGTGAACCATAAGTTGCAAGCTTGTTTGAATAAGTATCTGCTAACTACAAAATTATTAAAAAAATACATCAATTAAATTAAAATGATGCAAAAAAATGAAAAAAAATAAATTTATGTAACTTTGTTCTTAAATTTAATTTAGTCGTTAAATACAACTTAAGATTTTAAAAGCTGATACAAACATAAATTGTATTTTTTTTATATTACAATAAATAATTTGTTAAAATGTTTTTGACTGATTCTTGAATGAAATCACCCAAAATTAATACTTTTTTTATTTATCCAAAACAATTTGAGGATGCCTTTTAAAACTAGTAAAACTTGTGACGAGTTTAAATTTTAAGCTCTAACAAAAAAGAACTATTGCTGTTAAAAATTTTTTATCAGTAACAAATTATTAAAAAATAATATTTTTGCTTATATATTGTGAGATTATTACACTTTATGCGTATTTTCGAGTTGTTATGGCTTTTATCTACTATTTAAATATTTATTTTAAATTACAAACTTAATCAAAGAATAACAAAACAAAGCGGTGTAATATTGATACGATAAAAGTTTAGTTGTTTACGAATTTTGTTAATTTATTTAAAAAAAATTTTAATTTAAAAATGTTTAATAAATAAATTTTTTTCGATTTATGAATCATACAAAATTTTTAAGATTCGAACATTAACATAAAATGAATAAAGTTTATATGTATGATAAAAAGTTAAAAAGAAAGCAGAAGAAAGCCAAATAAGTTTACATATAAAGTTTTTGAAATTAGAATATTCAGTCGTGATACTCGTGATTCATCTTAGAATCTTAAAATGTAAGGCAAGCTATTTTTACAACTATAAAATTATTAAATTAATAGCGACACTGCCAAGTATATCCTTTCTGTAAATAAAAAAAAGTTACTTAGGCAGTGCTTAAAATAATATTACATTTTTTTGCCTTTTTTACATTAATTATATAAAAAAAAACCATAAGTTTCTTTATTATAAATTATTATGTATCATAGTTACATAAATTATTTTAAATTTTCCATAAAAATGTTATTAACATTTTCGTTAATTTACAAAAGCATCGAAATTTAATATAAAAAAGACAATAAAAAAAAAAACGCGGACTCAACTAACGCTTTCGGTGTAGTACATTAATTATATAAATCGTAAAAGAAGTGAATACTTAATTTTTCAATACTTGAAAATAATAATAAAAAATCGTCTGTAATATTCGATCATTATTAAGGAAGCCTTAAAAAATTATAATAACACTTTGATTTATATAACATTGACATAAATAATTTAATAAATCATATATTTCATAAATTAATTATTTATTTTTGATTTTAAATTATATTCTAATTTATTTTTTAAAATAAATGTTTACTCATTGCATAATATTTGAATTTATAAAAGCTTACCGCTTCACGATTATGGCTTGGGTATAAAATTACTTGTGTATAAAAAAATGCGTGTGTATGTATATTATGCCTTATTGAATTTCAAGACTTTATCAACGGTACACGGTGTACACGTATATGTAGTATGTACACACCTATAGACTAAATAAAAGCATAAGAAACAAAGAAAGCACATTATATAAAATGGACTCGCTTTCGTTTATATAGTTATGTCAACCAAAACAAAGAAAAATTCTAGCGATTTTAGCGCTAGAGACTATATATATAGAGTCCAGAAGATGCCAATCAGCTGTGTGGTTCGAATTGTTCGAAAACAGTAACCAACAAGTAACAAGTTGCTGTTGCACTGCTGTAATCAACAAAAATATTTGACGATATTATTTTTATATGTTACAAGACAACTGTATTCGTAATTTTCGTAATTGTATTGAAGAAGATGGCGGTGGCAGTGAACCGGGTAGGAAAAATCTCTACTCCTGAAGGCAATGATCAAGTCGTTGCAACTTATAGGTAATAATTATTTGTATGTATATTAGATTTAGCACATGAAAAAATAATTAAAATTATTACATAATTTCTGCTTATTGACGTATAAGATAAAAAGCATGTACATGTAAGCTGCAGCATGGTGATTCACGCACACTAGGCAAAACGCGTCCACTTCTTATCTGCTTTTTATTTGCCTCTAAAAGAGCATCCCTTTTCCTTTTTGATAATGAGAAATAAGGAAATTTCTAACAAATAAATTAATTTTGATTTCAGCTTCGAATGGACGATAAGCGAATTCAGTAAACTAACAAGTAAATTTGAGTCGCCGTCATTTTTTGCAGGAGTAAACGATTTAGTGGAATGGAATTTAGAAGCATATCCTAATGGCATTGATAAAGATAGTGAAGGCTATTTATCACTATTTCTGAATCTTGTATCTAGTTATGAGTGCATAGTGTTGGCAAAATTTAAGTTTTCTATTGTAAATACTAAAAAAGTTAAAGTCAACCAGTTGGAAGTTATCACAGCTCATAAATTTTATATTGGAGAATCAAATTTTGGTTGGCACAAGTTTAAAGCAAGAGACTTTATTTTGAATAAGTCTAATGCCTTGCTAACTGATGATGATCAACTCACAATTGCCTGCGACATCACCGTTTATGGAAATAACGAAAACAAAGCATTCAAACTTCGAACACCCGATTATCTTCAACAAATCCTGGGTGCACAGAAATTCAGTGACGTTACACTTGTCATTGGCAAAAAGAAATTTCAAGCGCATAAAGAAATATTGGCTGCGCGAAGTCCAGTTTTTGCCGCTATGTTTAATCACGATATGGCAGAGAGTAAACAAAATCAAGTTAAAATAACTGACATTAAAGCCAACGTTCTGGAGGAAATGCTGAATTTCATTTATACAGATAAAGCTCCAAAAATCAAAGAGGTGGCAGAGGATCTTCTGGCTGCTGCCGACAAATACCAATTGGAGAGACTCAAGCTTATGTGCGAAAGTGTGTTAAGTTTGAATTTAACCATAAAAAATGTATCTAAAATTGTTGTTCTTGCTGACCTTCACAATGGGGCTCAATTAAAAACAAAAGCTATTGAATTTATCTGTATGAATGAAAAAGATGTGGGGCAGACAGAAGAGTTTAAGATGATGACAACATCGTATCCAACTTTGTTTGTTGAAGTTTGGCAAATTTTTGCCGATAAAAATCAACCAAACTAATCATGCATAAATTTTTTTTTCAAAATTTTATACCAAGTTTTTTTTGCCAAAAAAATTACATTGAAAAACTCATAAATATATTTACATATGAACGTTAATGTTAAACAGGAATTTTTTGTGTAAACCATGTGTATGAAGCTTGTGATTTAAAAGTGAATTGTTAATTACATTTGTTTTATACTTTGTTTTTATATAGTTACACCAATTTAATTTTAATATCAGTATAACTAAATAAAATATGTTTTATTTAAAAAGTTAATAATTTGCAATTAAAATTCATTAAAAATCTTCAATGCTATAGTTAATTAATTATCAAGTTCACAAAAACATTTCTTTCTTTAAATGAAAAAAAGAAAAGATTGCATTTTAAGATTCATTCAGCAATTGATTTTAAAGTAACAGCACAATGTTTTTATTAACAAAAATTTTATTTTGTAGTAAAGTAGGATAAAAAAATAGTTGATTGTAATATATGATGTAAAAGTAAATTATAAGAATAACTATAAGATAAAGAATGTAAGAACTTATTAACAAAAATATTTTCAACATCATTTTTATCTGCATGTAATGTAAAATCAGTAAATGATTGTATTTAAATTCAATTAATATAAATTTAAGCTTAACGTTTTTCCATTTTACTTAAATTATTAGTTTGTTGTACAATTTTAAATAAGTATAAAAAAAAAGATAATACGTCAATAAAAATAAATTACACAATATGTTTATTAAAATTTTTTTAAAGCATCAGTAATGTTTGCAATAAATATTATATTAATCATGACAAGTTTGCATATGAAAAGCTCTAATTCAGATTCCTTGTAAAGCCTTCCTATCCTTGTGTTGTACATTGCTGCTTGCATGTTTACATATTAAATTATAAGGTAACAACATTTCAATATTAATGTAATAGACTTAATAGGTATGTATCAAACAAACAAAATGTCTTGTCTATATTTTACCGCCATCCTCTTGTTGTTGCTTATAGTCAGCCATGTGAACAACAGATCAATCAACACTGCAAAAGCTTGCATAACTTAGTGGTATGTGTATGCAGAACCATAGATATTTAAAAAAATTAGATTGAAAGAATAGAAAAATTTGTAAAGCCATTTATGTTCTAATTGTTAGTTTAATTGTGACAATTTAGGTTGACTTGAATAGCGGATTTAAATGTTCAAAGCGGAAAAAAGACAAACTAATATAATCGATAAAAAAATGAAAAAGGAACATTAAAGAAGTTGCAAAATAATTATCTAAATTTTTTTAAAAGTTGACATTTTATTTAACTTTAATATCAAGAATAAAATGGCATAAAAACACTACAATAGAACTCAATATAAATTTAATGTAACAGTTTACATTTCAATATCATAAGCTTTTTTGATGTATTAACATTTATACTATTAAACTTTTTTTTTATTTGTTACATTAACCCATTTTAAATTTGACAATTTTTAATCTAACTATTCTTCATTTGTTTAGAGCTTGTTGACGTGACATCTTAAAACTTGCAATTGAAGTGTACTTTTAAATGGCTTTTTTCAGCTTTGATATTAGAATCATCCATAAGTGAAGCAAATTTTGCAAGTAAAAAAATTATGCTAAATATAACATTTACTGATAAGTATTTTGGTTTTATCATATAACTGCATTATAGAAAAAAATAGGTACATTTTATGGATGTTAATCAGTCTCTGATAGATTTTTAACAGCAAGAGTTTGAAAAATTTCAACAATCAAATTTGGATATGATGATGCCATCCACTTGATCCCTTCACTTTGTCCCACATCTTTTGCATGCATGCAAATAAATTTTAAAACTTCTGTTTTAAATTGACCTCCATTGTGAAGATCAGCAAGTACAAGAATTTTAGCTGCACTTTCGATGGTCAAAGTTGAGCACAACATTTCCTCGCACATGAGTTTTAATCTCTCCAGCTGGTACTTGTCAGCAGCAGCCAGCAAGTCCTCTGCCAGCACATTTAGATTTGGGACCTTATCGCTATATATAAAATTCAACATTGCCTCTAACACATGGGGTTTAACGTCAGTTATTGTGATTTGATTTTGATGGCTTTCCATTTTATCAAACATTGACAAAAAAATTGGACTTCGCGCAGCTAGTATTGCCTTGTGCACCTGGAATTTTTTTTTACCAGCAACAAGTGTGAGGTCACTAAATTTCTTTGTATTTAAGATTTGATAAAGATGATCAGAGGTTTGAAATTTAAATGCTTTGCTTTTGTTGCTTCCAAAAACAGTGATATCACATACTATTGTGAGCTTGTCATCATTTGTTAGAAAGAAATTTGTCTTATTTAAAAGATTATCTCTAGCTAAAAATTTATCCCAACCCCATCTTGATTGTCCTTGAAAAAATTTAATAATTTCGCTTTTTTTCTCATTAACTTTAACATTTTTGGCATCAAGAATGAAAATGTTAAATTTAACAGACACAATCGGTTCATAACTGGATACAAGATGTAAAAATAGAGACAAGTAGCCCTTACTCTCTATTCTACCACCATTTGGATGTATTTGTAGATTCCATTCCACCAATTCGTTTACTCCTACATAGAACGATGGCGATATAATTATTTCATTTGCTGCTTTTGAAGTGAATTCGTTTATTGTCCATGAGAAGCTAAAATTGGAATAAATTTAATTGTTTATAAATGGGTAAAAATAATTATTTAAAGTTTATTGGCAATGTATCGATGTAAATTCAATACCTGTAATTCGCAACAATGCGATTATTATCTTCAAAGATCGACATACTTTTCACCTTGTTCTCGAACGCTCGTGTTTAAATAGCGAGAAAAGTATTCAATAATGTCTATTATTAGATAACGACAGTATTAGGTACAACAATAAAAATTTAACGGTCTTTACTTTTATTTGTGATCGCGTCGATGGCGACAATCAGTATCAGATGCTGAAACTGGTATGAACATGTCAGGATTATTTCCACTTGAAGAAGAAGAAGCAGCCGAAATTGCCAGTTGACTGACAGGTATCAGCTAGTAAATCTTCTGATGTATTACTTTACCCTGTGTCGTCGTCTTCGGTAATCGTTTATTAGCAAATAAATATCTAACAACATTTTATGTTCCGATTCTTATTACGGTTGTGATTTATTTTCTTGTTGGACACGTGTTTTGTAATATGGCGGTAAATAAAGTGGGGAACATCTCAACATTTGAAGACAATAATTATATCATTGCAAATTGCAGGTATATTTTGTATATGATATTACAATTTTTTTATTCAAAAATAGATTATATCCATTATAACTATGCAAACAAACAAATAAATTAATTTCATTTTAGCTTTCTGTGGACGATAAGTGAATTTAGTTCTCATGCTACAAGTAAAATACTGGATTCGCCGTCGTTTTATGCAGGAGTTAACAATTTAGCAGAATGGAATATACGAGCATATCCAAATGGTGATGACAAAGAGTCTGAAGGATATATGTCACTCTACCTAAGGCTTGTATCTAGTTATAAACCTGTAGTGTTTGCAAAATTTAAGTTTTCGATTCTCAATGCTAAAAAAGTAGAAGTCAATAAATGTGAAAGTATAAAACGTAAATTTTTGATTGATTCATCCAATTGGGGTTGGAACAAATTTCAATTAAAAGAGGATCTTTTAAATAAGTCAAATAGCTTATTAACAAATGATGATAAACTCACAATTGCTTGTGATATCATGATTTATGGAAACATTAAAGATGAAACATCTAAACTTCAAATAACTGATCATTTACAGCAAATATTATCTACCCCAAAATTTAGTGATGTAACGCTTGTCATTGGTAAAAACAAATTTCAAGCGCATAAAGAAATATTGGCTGCACGAAGTCCAGTTTTTTTTGCCATGTTCAATCATGAGATGATGGAAAATAAGGAAAATCAAATCATCATAATTGATATGAAACCCAAGGTGTTGCAGACAATGCTGCATTTTATTTATACAGATAAAGTTCCTAATCTCAATTATATGGCAGAGGACTTGCTTGCTGCTGCTGACAAGTACCAGCTGGAGAGACTGAAGCTCATATGTGAGGAGGTATTGTACTTAAATTTAACCATTGAAAATGCAGCTAAAATTCTTGAACTTGCTGATCTTCATAACAGTGGTCAGTTTAAAATTCAAGTTCTTAAATTTATTTGCATGCATGCAAGTGATGTGGCAAAAACTGAAGAATTCAAATCGATGTCGAAAGAGTTGTTAGTTGAATGTTTTACAGCTAATGCTGTTGAAAATCAATCATTATCTAATTAATTATTAATTATTTTCTTTTGCTACAACGAAAAAAAAACATTTTTGTTTGACAATGTCATAGATAATATACAAAAATTAAACAGGCTGTTTTAGTATATCGCATGTACTAGCCAAAGTATAATTCAAAGTTTAAAGATATTTAGTTTGTTGTATTAGCTACTAAAAAAGACAAAAAAGCAAATCAAAAGTCTAAAATTTAGAACTAATAATTATAATTAGTACAAAAAATAATTTAAAAACAAGTGTGAATGCATGTACAAACAGAAATTTTATAATTCTTATATTGAATTAACTTTGGGTTCTATTACAGTATATATATATGTTTATATGTCAGTTTGTATGTAGTTAATTAAGTAGTCAAATTTTTTATTTTTAATTTTCAACTTGACATGACCAATTTATGTGCTAGTGTTTTTAATATTCAAAATATACTAAGTATTTATAAAATAAATTTATTGTAACTTGATTTACAAATAATTATAAAAAATGTTCTTTGACAAAAAAAGTTGTATGAAATTTATCTAATAAATTTATTCTAAAATTAATAATAAAATACATCATATATAGCAATGTTTTGCTATGATAAAAAGTTAAAGAAGGCTAAGAAAAATTTTAATACTTTAATATCTAAAGTTAGCTTATTACCTTATATATATTTGAAATTAAAAATGAAACAAGTATAACTTTCTTTAGGTATAAATTTTATAGTTCAATTAGTTAATAAATAAACACAAAAAAATTACCTTATATTATTGTTTGATAATATTATATGAATAAATTCATAGGTTTTTTTATTAAAGATTACATCAGTGCATACATTTAACGTGAGCTTTTTACTGCACAAGCTTTCTGTAGATTAACACTTTTTTCTACCTGTACTTGGATTTTATTTTGTTCAATTTTCAAAACGAAATTTTTTAGATTTGAAAACGTTAATATATAAAAATTTATTTACAGTAGGAATCAATTATAGTTATAATTATTTATAATTTTGTGACAAATTTAAGAGTCAAATAATTAAAAGTTCAAATACTTATAAAATGTCATTAAAAATGAAATTGAACTAACAAGTAAAAGGTCTCACCTTCGGGAGCTGGATTTTGACCAAACTTGGGGAAATTGCTCGTTGAAAAAAATACCCGTGTTTTATTCTTTTTGTCTAATGGACCTGTTTCCCCGATTTACAGGGTAATATATATATATGGGTCATTTTTTCAATTATGTGACAGGTTTGTACCTTGGGTATATTCAAAATCTATTTTAATGTTTATAGATCAATTCTTTATATCAAATAAAAGTAGAATCCGTTTGAATTGGGTCCCAAAAGGCCAAAACGTTATGTGACGTCCGTGGCACTCACTTCAAATTTGAAAAATTTTAAAAAGTTGGTTATTTGTTTATTTTTTATGTAAAAGGCTATTTGCATGAAAAATTTGGAAAAATAGTATTTCGATGCAAAATTTTCTCAGTTTTTCATTAAAAATATTTTCAAAAGTCTTTAATGACGTTATATAACCTAAAATGTGTTTTTTTCAGAAAAATCGATTTTTCACCACGTTCCCCAACTTTTATCTTAAAATAGACCGCACCATTCGATTCCTTGCACTCTTTTACATAAAAAACCATTATAAAAACAATGCACTCTTTTAACGATCATGCTTGAGAAAATAAATAACGATGATCGTCAGGTCAGACATTTTTGACTATCTTTCTAACTTATCTTGAATAAGATCAGTAAAAGATAAAGTTTGAAGACATATTTTGAAAGTTGAGAAAATTACCTTTGATTTGATATGTTATATGTTAATAAAACTTTAATTCTATCAAAAGTTACAGTAAATAAAAAATAATGATTTGGTTGCACGTTCTATAAATGGTTTTTACGTACAAAGTTAGACTATGTTAACATGGAAAAAATGCGTAAAATAGTCACCATTTTTTATTTACTTTAACTTTTAATAGAAATTTTATTATAGAATGAATATTTTATCAACATATAATGTATCAAATTAAAAATAATTTTCTCAACTTTCAAAATATATCTTTAAATTTTATCTATCACTAATTTTATTCAAGATAAACCAGAAAGAAACACCGCTGATACATTTATATATTTATATACATTACCCTGTAAGTCGGGAAAAAAGGCCTATGAGACAGAAAAAACCGCTGCTAACTGCATTAGCAGAATGCTTTCTCAAAGAATTTCGAAAAACAAAATTAATTATATTTAAGATCTCAATATTTTATTTCTTTAAAAAAGGAAAAATCTAAAATTAATATGATTAATTAAACATCTAATATTTTTAATTTATTCCTAAAAGCACTTAAATAAGGTACTTTTTAATCTAAAACATCCGTAATAAGATCCAATTAACGAAATTTATTAATTTAAATATGATATTAGTTAAAAGCGACCTAGAAAACTATGAAAACAATATGTAGTTCGAAAAATATACATTTTTTCAAAAAACACTGAAACAAGATACTATTTGATCAAAAACACCCTTCTTCTTCTTCTTTGTGGTTTATGTTGGCATCAGCGAGCTGTACGGCCATTAACAAAAAACACCCTTAACAAGGTCCAACTAACGAAATTTCTCAATTTTGATGTAATATTCGTAAAGAGCAACCCAGAAAACCATAGCAACCTAAAAAAAAGAAACTTTTCTAAAAAAGCACATAAATAAGGTATTTTTTGATTAAAAACATCCTTTATAAGGTCCAGTTAACGAAATTAATTAAATTTAATGCAATATATTTAAAGAATAACCCAGAAAACCATGACAACGATATCAAACTCAAAAAATCAAAATTTGTAAAAAAAAGCACTTAAATAATAATCTTTTACAACCTTAATAAATTTAAATTAATAGTGAAGTAGGTATAAATGACATAATATTTATCCTAAAAACATAAAATAAACTCTAAAACATCTACATTTAATCTTAAGGTGGCTTCAGCGAGTAGGACCGTATCTAGTAAAGTGGGGTCATCGGGGCACCCACTATTTTAAATATAAATTGTAAAATAAGCTTTTAACAATGATTTTAGGAGTTTTTAATAATTTTTATCTAGGTTTCATAAAAATATTTTTGGTATAAACAAAAATTAAAGCATTTATAGGTTAGGGGGCACA
>JAPYZE010004366.1:0-10822 GCA_030522805.1 Leptomastidea abnormis
AAAAAAAAAAAAAAAAAAAAAAAAAAAAAAAAAAAAAAAAAAAAAAAAAAAAAAAAAAGAACAATCCTGACCAAAATTTGCGAGCCCCGCGGCTCACGGACGAGTCGCGTTTTAATTATAGACATATATATTCCCTCAGGAACATACCCCGGTAATTGTCGTGAGCCCCGTGGCTCACGGTCGTACAAAAGTAAAATAACAACTAACATATCAAATCCTAAATAAGTGCATACTTAGAGAACCAAAAAAGAGAAAAAAAGGGGGCAAATTTGATAAAGATTATGAAGGCCCATACGAAATAATAGGAATCAGATACGATACCAAAAATGTAAAAGTAAAGAACAACGATGTTTTTAAGATACTACACGTCGACAAAGTTAAAAGAGCTGACGCCTTAAAAAGGCCACAACACAACGAAGTGCTCTCAGCACAAACATAAAATAAATGGAAACTGTATAAATACAATATAAAAAGGGAGACAGCCATCGAGTCGTCCGCGGCTCTCGGACGCCTCAATATACAATCAGGGAACTTGCAAAACTGTACGCGCTACACCGCGCATAACCAGAAAAAAGTTACCCATACTTTATACACAGCGGTAGCCGCCACGCAACCTCTTGTTAGCTGAGCACCACTATTCAAGCAACCTCGCCCATCCCTGAAGTGCGACGGGTAATAACCACCCGGGCGCACTCCGATTAAGTCAATACTTAATATACACCTCTCCCTGGTTTCTTTATTCTTGTTTCTCTCATCTCTCTACCCCCCCCCCCTTTATCAAACTAAATTAAAACTCACTTCATTTAAACAACTAAGGTTTTTACAAATGAAACACACAACTTCCAGTCGTCCGCGGTTCTCGGACGCCTCAAAGCATTTCTCTCCCACAGCAATAAATAGATAAAATTAATATTAAAATAGGCCTCTTGCCACCATAGTCTCAGAAATTAGTTCCTTTTCTCATTCCTCTCCTCCGTATTTTATTCGTATATTTATACATAGAAGCTTCGGTTAATATAAGAAGCTAAGGTAGGTAAAGAAAAATCATCGATTATTATAAACTATTGAATACCTTTCCTTACAAATTAATAATTTTCAAAAAGGAAAGCTACCCCATATTTAAGACAATTAATTGCAATTATTAATCAGTCCGCACAACCCGCATTCCCTCTCCCGACACGAAAAAAAAAGGAGAACCGAAACATAAAAAGCAAACCGAGTAAGTGGGGACGCGCTACACCGCGCATAACCAGATAAAAGTCCCCGATACCTTATACATAGCGAGGAGCCGCAATACAGCTGCGCGCCGGATGACCACCACTGCGGAGGCGGCATCACCCATCTCCGGAACACAGAGGGTAGCAGACCACTCAGGCGTCTCGAGGTTAAGCGCGAAGCAATAACTGGAACACGAGTCGTCCGCGGCTCTCGCACATTTACAAATATCTTTTTTTACTGTGGTAAAAACAACCTGAATTACCTGATAGGACAACAACAAGGTGATATAGAAAGGGAACAATACGGATTTGACATAACGTTTGTTATATATAAATACATATACACATACACAAAATACGAGGATCTGAGTTAATACAAGCAAAAGATATTCATTGTAAGGCAAAAGGGAAATCCGCGCTGCCAAGCGCTCCAATTCAGCAATCTGATATAACAAACCTGCGCGCCGCGCATAACCAGAAAAATCTCACCCATGCTCTTTACATAGCGAGGAGCCGCAGTTCAGCGCGCGCCGGATGACCACCTCTACAGAGGCAGTCTCACCCATCTCCGGAGCACAGAAGGTTATAGATCATGCAGGCGTCCTCAAGTTAAGTGCAACGCTAGCAGCATACCTTTCACGAGTTCCACGGCCGTACTCAGGTCTTCTTAGTAGAAAAATCCAACGTCATATTATCAATGCTCTCGCCTGCCCACACTCATTATGTGAACTTACAACTCTCCAATTACCCACCTGAGCAATCTGGTCGAACAAAATAAACTGACTTATCCAAAAAAAAGAGGAGAATAAATATAATAAGGAACAAATCATGAGTGAAAGTTTTTTTTACCAAATGTTTAGCGGCAACCTTCTTTTCCTCTTTCTCCTATTCAAAGAAAATTTTTTTTCTTTTTGGTTTAACACTCTCTCTATTTCTTCCTTTTTGTTAATAATAGGATACCCCAAACAAGGAAAGACTTATACGACAATAATAGTAAAATCATGATAATCATTTTAATAATCAGTGATTGAAAGAAAAACAAAGAGATGTCATTAGTCACACAATCCTTTATTGTATACATCAGCTTAGGATACCCGTGACCCCTCGCAATGATTCAATCCGACCTAATGCTGGCGATCTCTCCGTCCATCGGTGTGCCCGGTTACAAGACAACACTCGCAGGACAAGGTATGGGCTAGCGAGGGTCGCCTACCTCGGCGGCGATGCCCTGTCTCCTCACAGCAGGTGCAACCCCAGACTCCGTGTCGTCGTTCGCTAATCGGGATGCAGTAATCACTGTTGGACACACCTCCGGGTCTACTCTGAGAGCCCCTCGTTACGCGCCCAAGAGGCACGCAAAACTGGCACAACCAGGGACCACCTCGCGCGGAACGCGATGGGGTGTTCACACGAGGCGGTACAGAGCTATAGCGCCCATTACCTCCATGACTCTCTCGTGTAGATCCCAAACGAGATGTCGAAGGGGAAAACGCGTTAGCTTGAGAGCGTCGCGTTACCGAAGCGGGAGGAGCCGTCAACAACGAACACACATCTCGTAAGCCCCTTAGCAGGCGGTCAACGATATATGACTAGACACAGAACAAGGTAAAATTAGAGAACAAGTTAGAAAAAAAAAATCAAAAATCACAAGTATAACGTACCAAGTCCAGATCATTCGATCTATTGGTGATTGCAACTCGACGGTTTATTTCTTCATAAGAAGCACCACGAGACTGCACTGGCTCAGAGCCCCCGCCCCGACGTCGACGAGCCTGAGCAACCCCGATCGGCACGGCTGGTCGAGTTGGCGGAGGCATAAGCCCTCGATCAGGAGAGGCACCATGGGAACCGAATGGCGAACCGAGCCGTCGCTGCCGAGCAGTAGGAAGCAAAGCTTCTCGCAAGCCCAGGCCTACCGCCGCCGGTGGCGCACCAGGAAGTTGAAGGCCGACCGGAGAGGGGACCACATGCACTAAAGCTCCAGCCTCACGTGGGCTTGGAGAATCACCGGAGCCACCAGTACGGCCAACCTGCAAAGCACCGGAGAAAGGAAGCATTCCCCAAAGGCTACGCACAACTCGGATTAGTATAAATCTCCCCATTTTATAAATCAACACAAAAAATACACTCACTCGTATGAATTCATCGCTAAAGCAGAAATGAAGTATTAACAACGCAAACTATAAGAGAGGCAAATCACCTCCTGGACTCTACATACCAACACGCTAATCTAAAATGGCAGAATTGCTCTCCCATCCGCTTACGAGCGCTATCCTACAATAAAGATAAAAAGCGGCGCGAAATCCGGCTGCGTCAGCAGCATCAAGTGCAGAGCAGTCGTTGCGAACACGTGCACCTCCCCATGCGAAAAAGACACTTAACACGACACCCACTTCCACCCGAGAGTCGTCACAACTTCCACAAATAAAAAGAAAAAAATTTCAAGCATAGTTTAGAACAAACTCTAATCAACACACAACCAAAAAAAAACGCTGCTAAGTATTTGCCAGAAAGCTTCCTCAATTAATATTTTATTTCATTACAATTTTTAAACGTTTCTAATAAATAATTGTCGAATAATGTTTAATTTTTTTTTTAAAGTCTTATTTTTAATTGAATTTTTTTTTCTCTTCCTTTTTTTACAACATCAATAAATTCATATAATTATATTTTACAATATAAACAGGTTCTCACACAACCCATGAGGTGCTGTCATTGTGCTTTAAGTTTTTTTAACAGAAATAATTTTATGAAAATTTACATTATAAGTTACATTTTAAAATGAAAAAAAAAAAACTTTTAAAATTTTTATAAATTATTGATGTTATTGTGAAATATCATTTTTTGGCTAAATGCTGAAATCAACATACGCAAAAAAAATTAATATCTCAGATAGTAATCATCCGTTGGGGGCAAAGATTGTATGGACCATCGCAACAAAAATAACACAATTGGTGTAAATTTCAAATCGAAATATAATTTTATAGAGTTTTTAAATTAACAAAAAAAAACAATTCTAACACGTTTTACAAAAAAAAAAAAAAGAGAAAAAGTTAGAAAGACCAGTTAACATATTACCAGGACAAATATAAAAGAGGAAAAAAAAAGAAGAAATGAATAGTGCATACACCGTTTATTACGCTTATACACCTTTTACAATATCCCTTCTTTTTCTCTCTTCCTCCTCTACTCTTCCTTCCTGTCCCTTCGGAAATCGATAGATTTGTCACACAGCCTCATCTGAGTCATCAGGGACGGAAAAGCTTCCGAGCCCGCTCTCATCGGTAAACCCATCGACCTCACCATCGGAAGAGCTAGCCTCTGAGGGAGCTCGTTCGACCGGCCGAGTAACGGTTACTTCCAAGTACTCGATAAGCCCATGGCAAGTACACTCCAAAGTGCGAGCCACGATAAGTGAAGCGTCATCAAAGCCGATAGGTAACTGTTCAACAGGCGGTATCACGACTTCACCATGTGCCTGCGTGCCCTCCACCGGACAAAACTCAGGAGTAATAACCAAAGTCTTCACAACGCCAGCTGGGCACCAAGCCTGGTGAACATGAACGCCCCAAAGACTATAAGGGATCCGGAGCGCACGGCAGGTCAAAACCAATCGAGGTGGCGTAGGCGGTATATCTGTAAAAGCCAATACGTCGTAAACATCCCGACGGCCGATCTGAAGAAAAGAAAATAAAACATCTATATATGCACAAAAATATAAGTAATGATATGAATATAAAAAGACGCCTTACAACTCCGCACACTTCGCAAATCACCGCGTGAAACAGAACTCCTCTAGTCATCAAAAACTGACCACCTCCTGCTGGCGAATGGCCCATAGCGATACCAGGCTGGACGTACCGATGGTACCCATGGCGAATAGTCTACACAAAAGGAGGAGTAAACTATACAAATCCAATACATCACCAATAGTCAGCCACCCTCTTACCTGATTACAAGTCAAACAAACAAGATCCTCGGACCCAGAATTGTCTGCTAATAAAAAGTAAGCCGTGCGGCTTGGGAAGTCTACCCGGCCTCGACCCAGCTCCGGAGTATACAATGCCAGCGACTCGGCCCGAAGTAGGGCCTCCCTCTCGTCGAGGATGGCCATGGCCCGCAAAACTCCAGCGACACCGGTATATCTTTCCATATTAACACGCCTAGAAAAACGAAAAGGAAACTCCGATAGCCAACACATAAATAACTAGCGGCAAATGTACGAGGCACTTTACCTGCCGGAATAGGCCATTGCAAAAGAAAGAAAACTCTCTCAAACACAAAACGTATATAAAGAAGAAAAAGAATAGACGGCGTGCTTCACTCCAGAACTGAATTAATGCTCTCACAAAAAAGGGAGACTGAATACTAAAGCGCAATAGAAGCTGCGTAGCTTCAAGCCTAAGCATTTCCTCATCTAGACGCAAGAAGGACCCAACAAAGAGTCAAGTTACCGATCATCTCCATACCTATCTCACAAAACGCAAGATTGCAAAAAAAAAGAAAAAAAGGGAAAATAAATCTAAGCACACCGACCATTCAATACTGTATGGTCAGGGATCCCTCAACACGAAATTTCCCCTGATATTTTCTTTAAGTTAAAAATTTTCTTTTTAAATAAAAACATTCCTCTTTTTCAAAAAGAAAAGACTATATAAATAACAATTATTTAATAAAGACAATTTAAACACGAACAATTTTATCATAACAAGCTTTTGAAGTAATACATAATTTTATAATTACTTTAAAAGGAAATAGAACTTACGTTCATTAGATTACGACTGGAAAATAATATTTATAATAACTTCAATTGGAAGCTAAATAGGCCCCCTTTATTAAATGCATTGGTGTCAATTTGTTAATCACCATAAACCTTTGGTTTATTTTTACGAATTTATCGCAAAATGTAATAATTATAAGCTTTCTCGCAGTACTACGAGAACTGACAGAAATATTGATCCTTTTTTTTCATAATTATTTTTTTTGAAAACATAAAATTTGCGGCTTACCGACTGTTAACTGTGGCAGCTAACATCTCTCAATAAAAGCGCGTTCGGAAAATATCTAGCCCTACGAGCGAATGTTCATTTTTATTCGAGTCCTTAACTCTAACAAATAATAGTATTAACCTGCATTTTCCACAACAAATAACAAAAAAAAATGAAGCATACAGCACGGCACAAGTGGAGACGCGCCGCAGCGCGCATAACTAGAAAAAAGTCTCCCATACCTTACGCATGGCAGAGAGAGCGCCGCTGTAACAGCACGACACAAGTGGAGACGCGCCGCAGCGCGCATAACTAGAAAAAAGTCTCCCATACCTTACGCATGGCAGAGAGAGCGCCGCTGTAACAGCACGGCACAAGTGGAAGGAAACCGTGTTGCCGAGGCGCGAATTAATTTTCACACGCGGGGTGCAACATTGTTATGTTGCCGGAACAACCCCTCAATAAAAGCAACGGCAAAATTGGAACAAAAAAATAAAAAAAACAGATGTTTTTAAAAGGCTGTATGCGTATGTATGTATGTGACGATTTTGCGTTACCAACAACTTTAAAAAAAAAAACAGGATATTAACTTCAAATTTTGCACACACAATTGTTATATTTCACTCAAGAGCTGATTATAAATTTCGGAAATGATCAGACCTTATTGAGATTTTTTTTTTTTTTGATAGAATAGTATCTTATTTAAGTTTTTGAAAAAAATTTTTCTATTTTTGTAACTACATATCGTTTTCATAGTTCTTGGGTCGCTTCTTACTAATATCATAATTATATTACTAAAATTCGTTAATGAAATCTTATTAAGAATGTATAGATCAAAGGGTACCTTATTTAAATGCTGCTTTAAACGAACCAAAAATATTAAATATTTTAATAAACCATATTAATTTTAGATTTTTCTTTTTCTCTTTCTCTCTTAAAGGAATAAATCTTAAAATTTCAAACACAATCAATCCCCCCTTTTTAGAATTCTCTAAGAAAACATTCTGTTAACGCAGTTGGCAGCGGTCTTATTTCATTAAAATAAGCAAATTATCTGGATGTGAATTGTTCAACATGCATAGCCTAAAGAAGTTTAGTTTTTTTTAACAATTGACATGACGTGCGGGAAGGGGAGGATGAAATCGAAGTTTTTTTTTATACCATCCTCTAGATGATGCATTTTGCACGGAAACGGAATATATTTTTTTTTATTTGGTATGTTAAAATAAGAAAAAAATAATAAAATCAATTTGCCGAAAAACAAAAATAAAAGAAAATGTATGACTACCGCCGCTGAGCAATAAACAAGTGCAGCCCGAACTTTTCACTCGCACAAAGCTAGCAGAAGGTAAGGCAATAAAAGGAATAAGTCCCCTAGAAAGGTCCGACGCCAATATAATAATAAATACAACAGTCCGCTTATCGCTAGAACCCCCCCTTCCTCTTAGTAAATGAAATCAAAATACCGTGCCTTAAATACACTACGGTGGACGTTGACTCAACAAAAGACAAAAGCCTAGCACAGTCGTACGTTAGTCGAGCACAAGTGAACAAGTAAGCAAGAGAAATGAACAAATCAATCAGAAGAGATTTCGTGAGAACTATAAAAACAGTTAAAACTCTGGAAGAAGCGATCGATTACATTGAGAGGAGACCGAGTTCCACGGAGAAAACGCCGGTGCTAGTATTTAAAGGGGTCATAAAATCACTGGTAAATTTAAGAGAATATCTAGAAAAGTACCAGTGCACCATTCAAAAGGAAAAATATGTGAAAGTGAGTGACGTAAAAGGAGTATATGTGCAGCAAACTGTAGAGGCAAGCAAAAGCAAGGAGTTTAGAAAAGCGATTCTAGAAGAAAAATGCCTGGTCGAGGAAAAAGGCGAAGAATATGGAACCGCCTTTTGTTTAAGAGTCATTAATAAATTCCTAGAAGGAGTCGAAGAGGATGGTGGACTAGCTCACTACGGACGCGACCTATTAAGAAACGCGGCCGAGAAACCCTATTTGATAATGCCCAAGTCAACACTGGCAGAGGGAAAAAAATGGGTAAAAGGCGTGAATTCGTCAATGTGGTATGTACCAGGGAAAGGCGCGGCCACACCGCCTCACTGTGAGGACGGTGACCAGCCGAGCGTGAATGCACATCTAGGAGGCAAGTTGAAGATCTGGACAGTGATGTCGAGAGAGGCCGGCATGAAGTTAAGTGCCACATTGAAGAGAGATGAGAAGTCAGACTGCGACCACATTGCTTTTCACAAACCCGGACGAATCATCTCACCCAAGTACTTGGAGGACAACCGAATCGAGGTGCAGTATTTTGCGCAGGAGCCAGGCGATCTAGTCGTCATAAATGAGGCCGTCCTCCACAGCGTGATCAACAATGGGCCGTCTCTGGCCGAGGCAATCAATTTTGGTACAGAAAACTCAATACTTAGGAAGGCAATCACATTGTGCAGGTGCAAAGGTATCGGTCCAAGAATGTCAACAGACGAGATATTGGGCCGCGAATTAGTGGAATGTACAAAGGAAAAGCCTCAACCCAAAATGTACAGGTGCGAACATCCGGGTTGTGATAGTGTACCTTTCTATAATAAGGCAGAATTGATCAGACATCAAAAAACCGCAGCAGACCACGGATGCGAGTTCAAATGCGCCTACGCAGGATGCGGAAAATCATACGGCTACATGAGCGAACTAGCCAAGCATATTATCAGGGGACACAACGACGCAGAGAAAATAAACCGAACCACGTGTGACATTTGCGGCCTACAGTACGCTTGCAAGCAAAACGTAGAAAAACATAAGGAAAGAGCCCACGGATTGAAGCCAAAACCTACAAAACAAAAATCACGTAAGTAAAACAAAAAACACGTATATACTATGAAACACAGTATTATAATAATGCCTCACCCCCTCGATATGTGATAGGCAAACTCATCGAGGCCAGCACAAGTAAGGACTACGATCAGACTCAGTTTTAATAGTCGACCAACAAGAGGCACTACGGGCCCAAGAAAAAGGATAGATTTTTTTTAAAAAATTTTGTAATCGTCTTTTATTCAAATAATAAGCGGTACGGAGTCGAATAGGGCCCAGCAATCGTCTTCGCGTCTCATGAGCCCCCAAATGTCGTCGAGCGTACGCCCAACCAGCAGCCGGAATGGTCGCCCGCCAGGACACCGCTCTTCGTGTAAAAGGAAGCCTTGTCCCGAATATTGTAACGTTAGCTGAGGCACGCCGATCGTTATACCCGGAGTCAGCGGGATCTCTTGGTGGTAAGCCCGAGCAACGTCCAAGTACAGCCGATTACCTCTCTAAAATGATTAAAGCAAAAAAAAAATTAGTGTTTTCTAATACATAAGAACAAGAAGCAAGAAAGGCAGAATAACGATAACTTACCAAACCACACGTGGCACATTCCACTACAATACGCAACTCGCCGGAGGATGGCATAAGAAAATGCCCTCCGCCTTGAGGGAAGGCTCCCCAGATAAAAGGCAAAAAAGGGTACCGGGAGACACGTATGTAGATAAGCTGGAATATCCAAATAAAAAAAAAAATAGGTAAATAAGGAAGAGAAAAGGGCTCGAAGCCAATGTAACACATAGATACTCGATTTCCCCCATTCCCCAATACTAAACAAACCCTTACTTAAAACCTTTAAAAAGTAGCCCGAGCACACTTACGCATACTAGTATTGAATTTGCGCTTAAGGAGGGCATCACGGCAGTTAGAAGTTCGTTTAGCGTCAGAAGAAAAAAAAACTTTTCTTAGTTATTTTATAAAAGCCTGAATGTAACAATTATTCATTAAACTAGTGTAAATTAAGAATAATTTAAGGAAGAAATCGCGGATGACTCATTACAATTAACCTCGCGACGCCGGTGATTCAAACACATAGGCTCATATGCAAACACTTACCTCCTCACACCGCCGGCATCGCAGCACCTCAGAAATCGTAGGGCCGTCTAAGATAGCATAACTAGCTGGCTCGGGTGGATTATATCCGACGTACCGGAACCAATCCCGAAAATGCAATCGTGCACGCCGGCGATAGTACCGAACCAGCTCCGCAGGGCTGCGCGTCTCAATTCGGGTCCAAAACATCCCACTAACACAAACAAATAATATTATATAATAAGAAAAAAATAAAATTTAAAAAAAAAAATAATAATAACAAACCGGCACAATGGTGCGAGAAAGAAACAAAATAAAAATGAGATAAAATGCATGATCGGAAGAATATGGACACCGTCCACCGCAGTTGCAAAGATCGCACTGGGTAGAGATGCCACCGACTCAACTTGTAGCAACGACGAAAGATAACGAACGAAAAGCTGAGCCAGCAAAATTCCCCGGGGAGCTGTCGCACGATGAAAACTAAGACAATCGTTACTACCACGATCCTGTTAAATGCGAACATCTATCAAAAACATATTAAAAGAACTAAACATCGCAGGTCAATAAAACCAACTTACACACCAACGACGAAAATGAACTCGCCTAGACTATTATAAAACAAAAAAAGGATTTAGTTATAACAATAAAGTGTCGCCATAGCTAACATGCTTATAAGTCCCGCTAAAAGAGAGATACGATACGACATATATATATAT
>JAPYZE010004367.1:787-11608 GCA_030522805.1 Leptomastidea abnormis
AAAGTACATGCGCTCTTTTGCACGCGCCAATAATGCATATCGGTCGCAGACGGATGAGCTTTTATGTACGTATGTATGGATGTATATGTAGGTAGGTATATGACTGATTATCGGTATATGTATTGTAAGTGTGTATGTAAAGACAACTGGTTATACATTAGTATTGGTAGCTTGATGTATATAAAAGACAAGAGTTTGGCAAAATGTTAGTTTGATCGTGAATATATTATTACACTATACTTATAATGACGATATTGATGTGCACTTTTCAACGGTGCTATACCATTAGCATTACTATATTGACGATGACGATGATATAAAAATGATGGTGACGATGATGTGGTCGTGATGTATCTCTGCCATCAGGGACACACGCGAACGCAGGTGTGTCAAAATTTCGAGGTTGCTGGCTCGATACGAGTGCTATATAAGATAAATAATAATGAAGGGCCGAGAGTGTGATATATTTCTAATATACATGCATGCATACATATATATGGCCTTGGTACTTGTTATTAACTGACGATCGACTGACTTATAGGTATAGTGACTGTATAGTGAGATAATAAAATTGTAAACGAGGGGGTGTCCGTGATATCAGCCATACATACTTTTTTTTTGGCCTTGTCAGTTTGAAAAAGTTTTTTGTATGTATGTATGTGTGTGATTGATTTTTGATATGGATATTTATAAGTGTGGTACCTGTTTGTATAAGGCAGATATAATACTATTATTGTAAGTATATGAATGGTAATTTTTTAATTTTTTATTTTATGGTATCATGAAATTATATTTAAGATGTTAAGTTATTTTAATGTAGTGAAGAAAAAGGGATAAAAATGGATGTATTTTAAAATTTTAAGAAGAAAAATTTAAAATTTAGAAAATCATGTATTATCAATAGAAAATCGAAAATATGATTTTTTTTTAATTTTTTATTACTATTGACTTTAATTTAAGCAGATATAAATTTTAACAATAAAATAAGATTAAATAGACAACTAGAAAGATTTTGCACTATTATCATCACCATCATAATCTTCATGATGACCTCTTCTATATAATTCACCTTATGAATCGTTCATCAATTCAAACGTATTTCTCTCTTTCTCATCTCTTTTACATATATTATTTATTCTCTCTTTAAAATTTCCTCTTTTCGTCTCTATCTTTTCTTTTGCTCATATGTATATACAATCCGATCGTTGTGCTTCGCATTGACCCTCATTGCTACATACTGCTACTTTACGCGTCGTAATTGTGACGTCAGATCTTATTTCTCTCTTTCTCTTCTGCAGCATCTATATAAACTGAGAGCAATTAACCGTGTGTGACGTATATATACAGCGCAGCAATTGCTTTGAGTGAACTACGAATAACTAACATAACCGTTTTGTTACTCATGTTACGTTTTACTTGATTAATCTATCTTAAACTACTACTTATTTCTTATTTCTTCTTCTTTTATTTGTTGTTGTACTTGTTTTATAAAGATGGGATTTGTATATTAGATGTACTTTTATAGATGAGACTCTTTTTTTTCTCCTCTGTGTGAGGTCATTATGTAATATCTTTGGATTATTATGATTCAAAGTGAAATGTGTAATACATTTTTAGATAAATGAATTTATTCTTTTTCTTTTGGTGTGATTTTTTTAAAAATTTTAATGGGTAAATAGACCTTGATAAAAAGCTTGTTATAAAATTGAGTATGGTAATAAGAAGATATCAATTTTTTTTTTTGTTTAAATTAAATTTTTAAATCTATCTTCATTTTTGAATATTTTATTTTTACACTTTATAATAAATTAAAATGTAATGCGTACTTTATTATCGCAATGAAAAATTTTCAAGCTTTGTAACTTTATTGTTAATTTTTGGTTATCTAAAAAATATTTAGATGAAATAAATGATTTAACAATATTTAATCAAAACATAAACACTGTTTTCAACTTTTTGTTGTCTAGTTCAAAATATTTAATTAATCTCTACGTGACTTAAAATTATAATTAATTTTTTATCAAAAGATCCAAATTATTGTAACCCATCAACAAAACATCTATTCTAAATATCATGGATCGTAAATTTTTATTAAAATTCTAATCAACTTTGTCTCGTTCTATCAAACATATTATTATTTATTTTACACAAATTTAAAACTTTAATTCTCTACCACGTATAAACGCAAAACATAAACTCGTACATAAAATACACCTACGTTATTATAAAAAAAAATTCAATACAACCAGATAAGTCCACGTAAGCATATGCTGATTTTATGAGAAGTACTTAACTTACCAGTAAGTAGTAACAGACACTGTTAGAACAGACAAGTAAGAAAGAACTCGATTATTACGTGTGAAAATTTGAAGTTTATCTTTGAAGCTTCGACAGCTTATCGGTTATATTTTCTTGGCAGTTTATCGTCTGGCTCCCCAACGTCGTTTCTTGTAATGCTTAAATATGCTTTTGGTCTTTGAGGTATCTTTTTTTATGATCGAATTTTTTGAGGATGATCTTTTAAAATTGGTATTTGAGATGAGGTGAAAAAATATGGGTAATATTAATTGAAATGATTTGTACATTTTTTTAGTAGTTGAAGATAGTTTTATTGATGGTGAGATCATAAAATTATTGTTATGGTGATATGTTTATTAATTTTATTAATTTGGTACTTAAAATTTTTGAAATTACACATAAAGTATAAATTAAAATGGAAAAAGTTTTAAGTAGAAATAATGTGACACAACTGTGTTTTTACAAATATATATATATATTGGATAATTATCGTTACTTGATTTTTAAATATTATTTTGGTAATCATAAAGTAATTAATTTGTAAAATTGTATGAAATTAAGGTAAATATTTTTAAACATAATGTAGATTTAGTTAAAAGAGTTGTTAACTTGACTGATGTTGTATAAAATAAAATTGACTAAAACTTTTCAACAAAATTGAAGTTCAATTTAAGATTTTAGAGATAATATTAAAACAGCTTTGTTTAATATCTTAAATCAAATTTTTTTTTTAACTTGCACATGTTATTCGTCATATTTTCAATTTAATTTAATAATGTAAGAGTTTAATATTGTAAATTATTTATCATAGTATTTATATAAATTAATAAAAATTATAATTAAAATATGATATTTTCATAATGATAAAATTTGATCTTAGCTTCTAAATGCATTGAAAAAAATTAAGACCCCGATAAAATTTCGCTTGATTAAACTCAAAAATAACTTCATTCAAAATAGTTTGTAAACAACTGTTTGTCCTAGTTATCCCAAATCACAACAAAAAATCAATTGACGCATTTTTTTAGATTTTTTAAATATTAATAAAAACAAGGAATGACTATATAACATTAAATATTATTAAAATTATTTCTTGCATTAAAAAAAAAAAAACTAAAAGAAATATAACGAATTAATCAAATATTCGATTGAGTTGGTAGATGTTCAATTGATGATTTAAAAAGGATATACACAGGGCCTTAGAATTGCTTAATCGATAGCATGTAAAGTTTGTAATCCCGAAATCGTGGGTTCAAATCCATCATACATCGTTCTAAGAAAGCTTTCGAGTTCCAACCTGAAATATGTTCTGTGGAATATCAAAAGGGTTATAAAATCATAATATTTCGATGAAACTAGAAGCGAGGTTCATTTTTTTTTTTAATTGTAAGTCTATAATTAAAGTTTATAATTATTATAAATGAAAAAAAAATCATTTAGCATGGTGTATTATTAAAACAATTTTTTATACTGTTAAATTTTTTCGTTTCCGGTAAATCAGTTATGTAATCGTAGTCTTGGCAGTTCATAAAAAAATAGTGTACATTCTTTGACTATAAGCTTGTCAGTATTACACCTACCTTTATATTAAATATATTTCTATAATGAATAAATGTATCAAAAAAATTTTTTTCAATAAAAAAAATTAATCACTTGCATTGTATGCATCAAAATTTTGTATATAAATGACATAAATGTGTATAAAGAGAAGTAAATACATTAGTGATGCGTCACATAAACGAGAAAAAGAGAAAGAAAAAAAAAGAGAGAGAGAGAGAAAGCAGGCGGGTGCGCCGGATATAGATGGACTGGTATTGAGGGCGACCAACTAATAATAGTCGGTCCGAGTTAAGATTTTTAGCCCTTGGAGCTTTCTGTATGCACTGTATAGTTTATATACATAGCAAAGCTCGAGAGTGAGAGAATCTCTTTCTTTCTCTGAGGCAAAAGTATATTTCTAGGTTAAAGCTAAGGGGGCGGATATGCGGTGGAATTGGATCGCATATCCGCGCGACTATACCAAAAAGACAGCAGGTTGAATTTTTTTTTAGATGCTGGATATAGTTTGGGATGAGTTGTAGGAATTAATGGGATTAAGTGTTGTGGGTTCATTAAAAGATTTGGAATGGGATTTATGAAGATTTTAGTTGTGGATTTTGGGATTAATGATTTTAATTAAATTTTACAGTGGGTTAAATTTCTGTATTATTGAAGTTAAATTTGTTTTTTGACGTGTTTTATAATGATACTATAGTGATAAATGCGTAAGATACCTAATTGGAGAGCCACTTGATATTGTTTACAAAGATTAAGTTATTAATTTTATATAATGAATCATATTAATCAAATATTGGAAACATATGATTAAAAATAAAATAACGATAGGTAATATTTTAATAGGTATTTGATTCAGTAAAACTGTTAAATTGTTTTTCAGGAGATAATCTTGAATTGACGAATTTAATGTTATTAAAGTTTTATCGTTTGCCACGTGTATCTAACAAGAAAACAAAATATTTTTTTTTTCTTAGATTATAATCTGTGTATTTTAAAATAAATAAACTACTTAAACAACAAATGAAGATATTGATATTAGATTACATGAAATCATTTAACAAGTGATAATTTTAAATAATCAAAATTATAACAAATCAATTATAATTATAAAAGAAAAATAATAACAATGAGACTAACAAAACATGTATAAAAAAATAGTAATAAACTTACATATTACTTACACATAAAAAAAAAGCCTTACAAATCAAATCTCATAAAATTTCTCACGTAGAATAATTTGTCCTTATCTACAATCGCGATGAGTTGTACATATATGTATATATTTATGCCTCAATTATCAATAATCAAGCTTGGTTTAAGTGGGAAAACACAAGCCAGAGGTGTGTTCTCAAGTCTTCATCTTCGTCATATAAAACAATTGATAAGGGCTTTGATAAATATAAGTATAAGCTGTTAGATTTTTCTAGAATGACTCTTATTCAGAGGCTCGGCTCTTGTTTATAAGTGATTGTGATTGTATGTACGTCATTTATTTTATATGCAATTGATTATGATTGTACTTTCTCATATCTTTTTATTTTTAAGAGGTACAGTAATATTATGGAAGATGAGTTATAATTTTTTTTTTAATTAGATCAAGTTTATTGAAGGTGAGAAAATTTTTATTGTGATAAATCGTATATACAAGAAATACTTTAAAGTTAATTTTCTCAGAAAAATATTTTATACTAAACTACAATTCAATTCAAGTCAATTTGAATAAATAAAAAGGTGATTATATTAATATTCATTAATTTTTCTTAAAAAAAAACTACTCGCTGAAATTTTAGTCGCAAAAAACTTGTGTACCTAAGATACGAAAAAAAAGAGATATCGAATATAATTACATTTAATTGCGCGTCAAAAAGTACGACTTCTTTTATATCTGAATCAATGAATTTACGTCGTAAGTTGATAAAAAAAAAATAAATAAAACATACATTCATTTTCATTGAAACATTTAATACTCTGCATTTATTAAAAATCGATTTAGTATTCCATAATTTTATTGAAATATTATTGATCATCATTAAAATTGACTCTATGATTAAAAAAACATATCTAATTTTTACGTTTTATCTCTAAAAAAAAAGCTTCTACTGCATTTAATTATTAAATACGTAAAAAAAATCTACAACAGAATATCTATCAAATACCGTTAGATATACAAATTTTTAATTCATTCATTATCAGTTGACATTCTAATATTAAGACTTCAAATAAAATTACATTTAATTATTGATAATATCACGAGTAATCCTCTTATCAGTTTAAATTTTAAATATCCCTAGACGTAAAAAAAAATCTGTATAAGAAAAATGCATATAAGACAATTAGGATACGTGAGAGAAATTATATAGCACACAAACACACACACACACACACACACACACACACACACACACATACGTCTTCAACTCAAGTTTGGGCCAAGGGGGAGTTATAATCTATTCATAGTCGTACTAGAACTAGATTCCAAGCTCAGAGGAGTGCGACTTTGATATAAGATCTTTCGTTTTTGGCTTGGAGTCGGACGACCGACATACCTATACTACGGTGTTTTCTAAAGCTTTTAAAGCTTTCAGTAATAACAACTGCATTATGATTGTATTATCGTTGTTTGAATTGAGGAAAAAAATTTTTTGGAATGATTTAATTTTTTTTTTCGGTAAATAATAAAAATTAGGCTTTCTTTGAAAAATGTTTTATTGACTTATATATACGTGGGTTTAATTTTATTGTTTGCTCGATATTTCATTTTTTCTTCTTTTTTTTGCGAGATGTAAAAAGTAAAATGTGGATATTATCGTAAATGTGTTTAAAATTATACTTTTGTTCGAATTTGTGCAAGATATTTTATTTCTAAAATGGAATTTTTCAGTTTGTATACTTTGTTTCATTATTTATTTTAATTTTTAGTTTTGAAAACATTAAATAAAATATAAAATAAAATTTGAAATTTAGAATTAACTAGATGCTTGTGTATACAAATGGTAATATTTTTAAATAGTTTAATTCAAAGTCGAGACTGAGACACGCAGCTGATTTGATGTACTTTGAACTCGGTTTATCTAACAGCGTTTCTTTTTACGTTAATCTCTATTCGACTTGGAATATATTCATCTTAAGTTAAAAAAAAAAATTTTGCGAGACAAAAGATAAGGAAGAAAAAGAGCAGCGGAAATCTCTGCTTGATAATTTCATTCAATTCGTCTAACAATAATATTATGGTATTTAAAATTTGTGTAATAAATTTATAATTTAGCTGGTAATATTTAAAAAAAGTTAAATATTTAAATTTAAGACGAATGTATAACATATAAGTAAATTAATAAATTAATAAATAAGAAAGGAAATAAGGTAAAATTAAAAATTTTGTAGTGACTCAAAATTTCGTGTAATTAGCAATATTTAAATCTAATGGATTATATGGTTCTAATATTTATATTATTTTATATTACTTAAAGTCTCAATATTAGACGTGTGTATTTAAAATTATAAAATCTGCTTTCAGGAGCCTCAAACGGTCGGGTTGGCTAAACGTTGACTTCGTAATTCATAGGTTGTGGGTTCGATTTTCAACGTTAGCTGGTTTTAGCCGTTGTCCGAACACTCACATGCTGATATACGCTCGTCAGAGTGTCAAAAAAAGCTTTGAAATAAGAAATAACTGACAACGTAGGGTTGTCTAATTTTGATTATTAATTTCGCTAAGACTTTTAAAAAACAATTTTTATTGTAAATTGAATTTTTTTTATTCTATAAAGTTATTTTAGCTTCTTTAATTTTAGGATTTGACATTGTTTTCGTCCTTAGTATAAAGTAAACAATTTTCAATAAAATAAAATTTAAAAAAATTTATGGATCGTCTCTTAGTATCCTATTTTAAAGCCAAATAGTTTTTTTACAAAAAAATTAAAATTTTCCTTCATCATATATCGCACGATATTGAAAAAAATTTTTTATTATTGAAAAATCATAATGAGGTTGAAAATTATAAAAAAGAAATATGTATCGTTCGACATAATTAAAGGAAGAGTTGCCTATAATATAAAAAATTCAAAATTCTTACTAAATCAATTGACATATAATTTTGGAAGTTAAAAAACTTTACTTAAATAGCTTTGTCTATGAGAAAGTAAAAAGTCATTGTCACTATCTGAAGGATAAATTTACTTTTATTTTAGTCTTATTCAATTTTTTTGTAATACTTTTTTATTTATTAATTTATTCTTAAACATTGTTTAATAATTTTATAATTCACAAAATCTATTTTATTATCTTAAACTAGTCAAATAAAAATTAAACTGATCTTACAAATAAAATTCAAAAATTAACCTAATATTAGTGAGATAATGAGTCAAGGATCCATATTAAAGTCTCCGCATATAACAATATATAATAAGCAAAAGAATGATAAAAAGTAGGTCAAGAAAACTTGTGTCTCAAATGCCAAGTGAGACAGAATGAAAAAAAAAAAGAGAGTGACCACCACCACCAACACCATTCGGACACCTCGCATCATCCCTTCTTCGTATATAATAAAAGAACTCAGATAAACATACGTGTCGTTTATTCGCTTGGAAATCACGCACCATATGACGTCTTTTTTTTCTTAAATTCTTACGTAATATATCAACCCTTGAGTATAAGTCCGGATGCTCAAAAGGAAGTTTTTGCCGAAATATATTTATGTAAGAGAGAATCCGGGGTGTAAAAAAAAAGGAGGACAGAAAGTTAAGATTGGATATTATGTATAGGATTCTTCTTCCGTTTCCTTTCTATTACAGATGACGTAAATTATTTAGGGTTTGGGGTGAGAGTGAAAAGATGACGCTTTTAAAAAGTGTTACGATTTTTGGAATATAGACCACCTGTACTTGAATTGATAATAATATGGTTTTGTGTTTGTTATTGTATATGGAAGATAATTATTGTTAAAATTCATTGCTTACGTAGGCTTTTTTTTAGTTTGCCTTTTTGTCCTTGTTTTTTCTTTGAATTTTATAAACAATAGCCAGATTTATCGATTATGCTTGATAAAATTTCTTGAGAATTTGTCAACGTATTTTATTCCGTGGAATACTTATTTTCAAATTTGTAAAAAAAAAGATGAAAAAATAAAATTATTCCAAAACGCATAAAAATTAATTCAAGTTATATCCTTTCAAATACTACTTGTTACGTTAATTTTATTACAAATATTCAACTCAAAAATTCTAACTAAACTCCTGATAAATTTTCATAATTATCCTTCATAAGCAAATGAAAAATTTCAAACTAAATTATCAATTTATTTAACATAATTTTACTCCTCAATAATTATTACAAATCCACCACCCGCCATAAACCCAAAAAAAAAAACAAACCATCCAATCTATAAAATCAGCAACCCAAAATTTAAAAAAAAAAAACCAACAAAAAAATTAAAAACCACACTAACACACAAAAAACCATACATCTACACACATATATTCAACAACATAACGTTACGCAAGAGAGTCAAAGCGACTTCTCTCGTTCGTTCACTCTCTCTCACTCTCACTATTTCATGAGAAAAAGAAAGACCGAGATGTTCAAGCTGCTGTATCTATATATATATATGTAAGCACTGCTATGGAGCGCGGCGTGCAGGAGGCAGGTCATGCCTGACCAGCGTGCCACTTTCACTACTTCGTATATATTTGGGTCATCGCATCCGCGCTTATGCTGCTGTTGCTGTTGCTATATACTCGCGAGTAAGTATAAGCGAACGCGAGTCTTCGTTCGGCCCGCTCAGTTTGCTATATAGTATATCTATATAGACACAGAGCAAAAGTATATATGTGTATACCTATCTATATATAAAGAAAAGTTAAAAGGAAGGAGGAGAAGGAGTGAGGATGGTTCCTTTTTAGCCTTTCTCATCGCTTAGTAGTTATATACATTGGTACTCTTTGCTCTTTGTACTCCTTGCCTTTTTTATTTCTTCCATCTCTTTCTTTTTCTTTATTATTCTATACTTTATACTTGTATGTCTGTCTGTCGATTCGACGTTTCTTTTATTACCGCATGTCGATGAGTGGCATATATATTATGTGATATATTATATTTTCGAATTTCTTATACCTGTTTCTTTTCACCCCTTTTTTTTAATGCATATGTATATAAGTGCACGAATTATTATTGATTGTTGTATGGGATATAATATGAATTGCAAGAAGAAAAAAATACTGACTTTTCGGTCAATGGATTCGGTTAATCGTAATTTTTGGACCTTTTGTGTGTTCGACAATATTCTCTTTCCGCGTGCGTGCGTTTCCGTCTGATGCTTTCGCTTTTTTCATTATTTTTTTTTTTTTTTAATATACGCTACGTGCACCCAGTCTGTCATGAGATTCGATGCGAGTGAGAGTATTTTTTTTTTTTTTCGTTATGACTGTGCTTGCAAATGCGGGCTACATTTGTAGTAGTTGTCTTTTGTCTTTTTCTTGTCTGAGATATTTTGACAAGTTTTCTTTTTTTTTAGGATTTTTAAAATTTCTTTTTTTTTTTACTTGTTGGAGTTATGTAATTGAGTTGGTGACATAAGTTTTTTCTGTTTGTTTAATTTTTAAATAGTCACTTTTGGTTTTTTTTAAAATTTTTTTTTATTTATTAAATACATACAAATTGCAAAATTAATTTACTTTATTGTACATCAAGAATAATATCAAACAAAACGTAAAATTGAACTTTAACACTCCCTCCGAAAAATCTCAACCAAGTACCTTAAAAAAAAAAAAAAGATTTCCAACTACTATACTTCTGATAAAGTATAAAATATGCATTTGGCCAACAAGCCACCATTGTTTTCACGCTTTCAATTCTTTTCTTTTTTTTTTCACCTTTTTAGTCGCTCTCAAGCTTACATTTAGTTTTTAGAGTTTCGAGATCTCTTTATCTTATCACACATAAAGTACATGCACGTATTCCATTTATTTATTT
>JAPYZE010004368.1:0-10819 GCA_030522805.1 Leptomastidea abnormis
TCGCGTACGCGTACGTGTACACGTACGCGCTCGCTCGCTCGTTTCACGGGTTAACTCGCCATATACGGCGCGCCTAAAGAAGTTTCACTTCAAAAATTTAGGGTGCATCATACCAAGCGCATCAAAGATATCGAGTCGATGACGTTTTTTTATATTCAACATTTTTCGGCAGCGCAAATCAAAGGAAACACCGCGGGGCATTGAGCCAAGCACAAAATATATAAGTGGCTCCAAAAAAGCCAGTTCGACGAGTTTGACGTACCTATATCTATACAGTAAGCACCTCCGGTCGACGCATCGCCGAAAAATTTTTCTATATATAAGTTATACTCGGTTATGCCAAGCTGCACATACCTTTACATCAAAAGATTCTTCCACGAAAGTACATAAATACATACAGATACATGGATACATATACGTACACCGAGTTACAGACTTACGGCTAATCGTTTATTTATAAGGAGCTCTCGCGTCGGTGATATTCAAATTTTTTAACGGTATATACACACACACACCGCGTGCTAGCCTTTTTTTTCGTGTCCGGTCACCTCCCACTACTACTTCTACTACTACCATCCAAATTATCAAGATCCTACTACTATTTTAGCATCGATGCTAACACGGGAATAATTGAAGTTTGGTGTAATAATGGTTATTACGTGTAAGCGTGTGCGTATACAAGTGCGATTTTTTTTTCTTTCTTTTTCTTCCTTTTTCTCTTCATTCTTCTTCTACTATAATACTTGTATATAGGTATATATTCTCTCTGTGTTACCGGCGGACATGAAAAAAAATTTTGCGGCTTGTCTGTAATTAGGAAGAGAAGATTTTTAATCTCGTTATAATTACGTTACGCAACAGGATTATGTATAGGTATAGGTATATACATGGATCCATTTGAAGATCAGAGCTTTTTATTTCATAGATATATTATGTTTTATTATCTACTTATCGGATACCGATCTAAGATTAAAGCGGCTTTAATATAACAATTCGAATTTTTTTGATACTATTATACCCTTATTTTTTACTCTTTATGAACCAGCTATTATGGTAATTCTCAAATATAATAATTGCTCCTGCCGCTTTATAAATGTTAATGTTAATATTTTTTTTTGTGTACACTAATTAATGTATATTTATAATTATGATTCGAATAGATGGAGAACAGATCCGTCTCGTCTTTTTTATTTAATAAATTAATTTTATTATTCAAAATTGTCAAAAATATTATTATATAGGAAAGTACAAAGTGTTTTTTACTCGTGAAATCGATTTAAATATTCAGTGATTTATAGCTTTTTTTAGCAATTACAGCGATTTTAAATCGCTCCACCGATTTCATCAAACTCACATTGATTTCATCTATTTCACAGTGATTTCATCGATTTCACACCGATTTCACCTATTACAATCGATTTCAAACGATTTCAACTTATTTTGAATCGTCCAAACGATTTTATCGAATTCACATTGATTTTACCTATTATAATCGATTTTAAACGATTTCAACCGATTTTAAATCACGTGAAATCGACAAATATTTCTCAGAATTGTTAAAAAAAAATTCTGAAGAGCGATTTCAACCGATTTTACCGATTTCAATCGATTAAAATCGATTACAACCCATTTCTTTAGGAAAAAATCGATTTCATGGCTGAAAACCCCCTTAGGAAAGACATGCGTAACTCGAAACTCTTTAAAAAATTTTAAAAATTGGCATATATTATTTTTTTTGTAAGAAAAATCAAGTCCACTACCAACCTACATCCTTATGAATTTTAACACCAATATACTTATTGACAATTCTAGAATACCATACATTTCTATCTAACTCATCGCGGCCTTGTCACACACGTGTTACCTTACCTATACTGTAATGTCAACGCGCGCAGTGTGACGAATCGGCTATAATACATACGGCCACATTATATGTTATAGCCATGCAAAGCTCGATCAACGGTATACCTATTATAAGCACCTCGTGCAGAGAGGACAGAAGAAGAGGAGAAGAGGGGGGTGGGGGATCTGGTAATTACAATTGCTATTGCATTTCAATTACCTGCGCGGTGCGTATGTATCTATATGTATATAAGGTACACAAACACAAACGACCGTTATAACTCGCGCTGGAGCTTCCTCGTCTGTTGCAACCTGCCCTTACCTTACCCTCTCTCTCTCATCTACACGCACACATACGCACTCACGTACAACCAACCGTGTATAAATAAAACGCTCGTTATTAATTGTCAGCTCCCGATACATAATAGTTCGTTCGCGGTATCTCCTTCTTTCTCTCTCATATATACGCGTTACGTAGACTATATCGAACTTTGATAAAAATGTTAATTGGCAGCTCGTCCTCTTTCTTTTCTCTTTCTCTCTCTCTCTCTCTCTCTCTCTCACTCTCTTTATATGTGTATATACTACTTAGTGCATATAGTAAAGCCAGTGCACGATTATCTTCTGTACCGCTTTTCTTCTCTTTTCCCCTTTTTTGAATGTTCCGATGATAGGTCCTTTATTGTATATTATACACGTGAGTCGCGATGTTAATGAAATGCACACACCATTGATTCTTGATTGTATAATATGCATTTACAAAAGAGACGCGAGTCGGTGGTGACGTTTCGACATTGACTTTTTTTCTTGCACACTCGACGTTACAGTGTATCAAATACCAACAACTTTCGTCCATCCCATCAGCAGACGTATTTAATATAATTCAAAAGTACGCGCGCGTTCGAGTCGCTTGATAGGTATATTACAGCTGTAAGCATGTTAGCCCCACGACGCGTATACCTACGTAGGTACGAAGCTTGCACCAGTAATAATATGCGGCAATACTACGCACACCGTATACGTATACATGTCCAAACGATCTTCCGGATATATGCTAAGTTTTATTCGTGGGAGATACGAGAAAAGAGACTGCTGTTATGTGTGCGTATGGATGTATCTATCCATATGTACATACACATACGAGTTGGCGGTCGCGGGAACCCTAAGCTTTTTATTCCGTATACGGGTAATGGAATAGATGCGTAAGAGGGTGGGGAAAGGGAGACAAGGGGGACGAGAGGGGGGGAGGGATGTGTGTTTGTAGCGATGAGATTCTAGATTGGCGGCGGCGGCGGAAAAATTTATTGGCCCGTTGTGTGTGAGAGACGTCACGTGTTTTTTTTTTTTTCTTTCCGGGGTTTGTTTATCTTTACGAACGCCTCTCTTTCTTGGTTCTTGGGCAAATAATTGCAGTATCTTTCTATACACAGGTATACGATGTCTTACTAATTCACGAGGAAGTGCGTGCCGAGATTTTTTTTTATGGGTACTGGAAAAATATTTGATGTGTCGCTTGAAATGTTTTGATGTGCTTTAAATTTTAGATGAGTATATGTTTGTATATTGAAAAACTATAAAAATTATACTCTTATACACTCTTCTTTTAATAAAAAAAAAAAGATTTTTCTTTGATTTTTTCAATTTATAAATACATTTATTTTTATTTAACAGCTAAAATACAATCGAATTGAAAAAAGAAGAGATAAAAATTTGATCAAACTTTTTATTTCAATAAAAATAAATTAAAATTTAATACCACAAATTAATGTACGGATAAAAATAAATTACCAGAGGATAAAAATAAAAATGAGAACAAATAATAAAAAAGAATTCGAAAAATAATTTAGCGACTAATAGATGCATCGAAAGCTACAAAATCAAGATGTACAAAGCATTCACACCCTTATAAAGTCTATACATAATTACCATGTATGCGGATTCGGAATCTAAAATAAAGCCGCCACCCGAGTCCAATCAATCGTCTTCTTCCTCTTAACTCTATATATCCAGCTTAGCAATTGATTCAAGATAGAAAGAAGAATACTGCGTGCATGCCGCTTTTCTCTGTTTCTGCTATAAGGAATCGCAAGGAAGAGAAAGGGAGAAAAAGGTAAATACCTATACCTAAGGGAGGAGTTGCTAGTCGGTAGAGATTTAACTTTTGCGAGACAAGTGCGCGTAATTGCGTGCCTCGTACATTGTATATGTATTTATATGTGTACCTGGGCGCAGGAAAACAAACAAGGGTTTCTCTACTTTTATATATATATATATATATATATGTATATATATATATATATATATCCACGTGTTTGCTTTTTCTATCTCTCTTTCAGTATATGTATCTGTAGGCGCTTAGTCCTCTTCTGATTGGCTGTAATTGGAGATGTAAGTGGAACTGTTACGTGTCGGGTGAACGGGCGACAGTGAAAAGGGAAGGAGGAGGAGGGTAAAAGAGAGAAAGCAATGAGGAACAGGGCTATGGGCAGGTAGCTAGCTTGCTAGCTTGCTTGTGATTGATTGCGCATATTGTTGTGCCCGTCCTGACTTTGATTGATAGGGAATCATCTGACAAGATAATTTCTCCAACACGGCAAAAAGTTATATGTGTATATGTACGTGTATGTATAGGAAGAGATAGAGAGAAGCAACCTGACTTTACATTTGCACGCGTACACTATCGTGCGCGATTATATAATTGACGGTCGTCACTAATTACAAGGATAATTGTTCTGTGATTTAAAGAAGGATTGTTTTTGAGGCTAGTGGGTAACTATAATATACTTTTAAATAAAGTTGTGTGATCTCAGACTAACAATTAATTACTAATAATATATAAGCTTGAAGACGCGATTGGTTGAGCTTGAGTGCTCGTTTCTATTAACACTTATTATTTATGAGAAAATGAGGTTTGATATTTTGTAAAATTATTTTAATTACCAAGTCTTTTTTTTTACTTGATCAAGTTTAATTAAGTCATCTAGCAATAAATAACTTTATAAGTGTCTGGAATATCAAACGGCTTGGTTGACAAAACTCTGGTTTCAAAATCCACAAGTTGTGGGTTCGAGTACTGGCGTCTGTCGATTGAGTCAAGATGTGTGAACTTTCATGTGTCGAAATACGCTCAATAGAGTGTCAAAATGGGTTTATAATTAAATAAAAAAATGAATAGTTCTTCCATTAGGATAATGGTATGACCCTTGTTTATTATTTTTGCGTAATTGTGCAAAAAAAAAAAAAAAAATTCCTAAATCAATAAGGCAAATCATGTAACTTGATGTAAAATAAACTTTTTTGTTTTAACGGGTGATAAGCTTTCTAACTGATCAATAAGGTGGTATTTTTAGAAATTTGCGTTAGAAACTTTACAAGGATGAAACGTTTTAACGTGCCAAAATACCAATTTGTTCTACTTATTTTTACTTTAAAGAACTGAAACAAATATATCTATTTTAATTATATTGTAAAAAGTTTTTAATTTAAAGAAAATGTATTATATTCTAAATATTGATTAGCTTAAATTATAAATAAAAATATCACATTATAAAATTTATCATATAGATTTAATAGAAATTTACAACGACTTATCTAAAGCAATAAATCAACGCAACAAAACTCTTATCAGTCACTGTAAATATCATTAAAAAATAATATGAAAGAAAAAATTTCACCGTAAAATACACTTTATTCAACTATCACACAATATATATATATATATATATATTCAAAGCCGTACAAACACGTTAAATTTTTAACAAACCCATTATCGCTTCTATACACGCAAAGCTTTACGTGCACCACCAAACATCACTAAAGCAATATTGCCGAGTGCTAAATATGAAAAATAGATTATTCCTAATAAAAATTAGGAACAAAATTATGAATGCTTTACGATCAGCCATATACAACAACAAAAGTATAACAGCTGACGAAGCAGATACAAAAGAGATATAAAAAAAGTAGAATACGGAAGTTTATCAAACCTTTAAAAAATCCATATACTCTGCACATACCCAAACATACTCTTACCTTACACCATACACTAAAGCTCGAAATACACCGATAAAAGAGAAAGAGAGTATGTGTATTATACATACGGCGCTTGTCTCATCAGCTTCTTCTTCCGGCCACCTCCTTCTCGACGTGCAAGCTTCCTCGCGTGTGCTTTATCTCCGATTCCGCGAAAACCAGCTCTCTCTCTCTCTCTTTCTTATTCTCGCATACGTGTGCATACATCTTTTAATGACGTGGATGCTAGATCACGTGAATGCACCATAAGCTAAGCGCATATAAGAGAGAAAGAGCGTCAGACTCCATTTCACTCTTCTCCTTTCGCCCTCTCGCTCTCTCTTTTCTCTCTCTCTCTCTCTCTCTCTTTCTCTCAGGATTTTAACCATAGTAAGCAAGCATATGTGTATGTCTATAGATATATATTATTCACAACTCCTCTTTCGCGATGAAGAAGGAGGAAGTGGAGAGAGAGAAAACGGGAGTTGCCCCGTGTGTGTGCATGTGCTAAAGAGTAACAGACGCTTGTTAATGGATTCGTTAAAGGTGATATTGTAAGTAAGAGAATGAGTAAGAAAAGAAGGGGTAGAAGTGAAGGATATTGACTCTGATGGCAAACTGTGGCTTAATGGGAGGTGAGAAATATGTATATTAATGCATAGGGTATATATGTCATTCACTCTAGTAAAAAGATGTTTAATTGAGTTTTTTTTCATTACTATTATTTCAATTCTAGGTGCGCTGCGTGCGCTCTATTTCAACCTATATCTGGACAAGTTACGTTGAGTTTTTAATTTCTTAACTATTTCGAGTTAAATAAAAGTAATTACTTTTAGATTAATCTAAAATCTTACCAAAGGATTTTTCACTCGCGAAATCGATTTCAATTTTAAGTAATTTTTAGTTATTTTTAGCGATTTCACCGATTTCAATAGATTGGAACCGATGTTTTTTTTTTCAAAAAAAATCGATTTCACTAATGAAAAACCCCTAGAATCTTACTCATTAATTTTGATGACTTTAGATTTTTTTAAATATTTTTTTTCAAAATTACATTTTTTAAATTTTATTCTAATCTTTTCAAACCACATGATCAGCTTGAACCAATCATAATCGAGTCACGTGGTCAATCCTAGCCAATCACAATGCGAATAGATCAAAGACAGATCTGTCTCATCATTCTTTTACTAAACTAGCCAGATCTAGGCGCGGCTAGCACAGATTAGGTTTTATAATTTCATAACTTTTTCATGTAAAATTAAAATAGATTGTTACTTTTCTCAATCAATAATCTTACTCATCAATTTTACGACTTTTGATTCTTTTTAATCATTTTTCAAAATTGCATTCATTTAAATTCGTTTCTATGCGTACTATCCTAAACACGTGATCAGCTTAAACCAATCATAAACGAGTCACGTGGTCAATCGTAGCCAATCAGAACATGAATAGATCGAGGACAGATCAGTCTCATCATTCTTTTACTAGAGGAAGAGAAAGAAATAGCTCATGTATATTATTGTTATTATATATATATTACTATCATGTATATTACTATTATTATATAAATTGATATGTATTATTTGCATTAAATCAAAGACATCATCTCTGTATACTTTGGAGTACAGTAGCTAATAGAGGGCAGAATAATTACAATCATCATTATTGATGGACTCTCGTTATGTCTCGCGCATAAAATCATAAATATAACTGTCATTGATTTAGAAAACGTCTTCAATGATAAACGTCAGTTTTCTTTTTAACGACGCGTTACATACATATGTTATTTAGAAAATACTAGTGGTTACTCATCTACTTACAACTTATTAGACGTACCTATCTGCCTCTCGAACTAGTTATGTATTTATGTAAACAGTATAGCAGTAATAAAATGTGATGGCAATAAGTTAAGATAGAATTATAATATATTTATATTCATCGAAACACGATGTGTGTGTCCAAGGATGTGTGTAATCAGAGAGCTTTTCTAAATACACACACGCAAGTGGCACCGCACCGCTATGTATACCTATATGCGTATATAGATACAGATGCGTATATATCTGTGTACACACAACTTGAGAAAAATCAAGCTTATTAAATCTCATAATATGCGCACGTGTTTGTGTGTATGTGCGTGTGTTGTGCATATATAGCAAGTTAAAACAGGATCAAGAGTAACCCGCTATATAGATAACAGAATTAACCGATTAACAAGCTCCTCCTCCTCTCTTACTCTATCTCTCTCTCCCAGCTTAACTGTTTTTCCCCTGGTGCACAACTGGTCTCTCGATATCACTTTCGCACAATATGTCTGCCTTATTTCTCCACTATACTACCTCCTCCTCATATCTATATAAATTTGACACACATACGCATATATAGGTGTACGTAAGAAGCGGAAAAGGAAGTAGTTTAGCTACAGTCTTAATATTCCACATTGCCACCGGCGTACTAATCACTAACCCCTTCCTTTCCCTTTTCTCTCCTCATACTTCTATATATCAACTTATAGACGGACCACGCGTGCAACGTAAGTAGCTTGCTCATAACTCATATATGTATACGCGCCAGAAGGGAGTTTCCTCACACGCGCAACGACGAAACTTGAGGGAGCATTAAATAGCGTGATATTACCGATCACGAAAGAAATAGAGAATATTGATCGGTATAAGGGGTGGAAAGTATATCCGTACCTACACCTATATACCTTCTCTCACCGATAAGGTTGTTGCTGTATATATCTATATATATAAACTCGATCGGCGTATAACGAGCGGAGACGATCGGTGATTTACCGGCTCTCGAGTTTATGTATACACACCAAAGCGGCATCAGCAGCAACAGCAGCAGCTTGTATATATACATACATATGTAGGTACCTATATAGGTGTGTACTTGTAATCTGAGCTATTCCTCTAGCACTGCGCCTATATAAGATCACCGTTACTGCTACACTCGCACGCATGTATACAGCCTTATACTCCTACGTTTACATACCATCCACCCCCACCCCCCTCCCCTGTATTATATCTATAACGTAGTTCTTTTATCTCGCGTGAAGCGCAAGCAATGCACCACACGCGTTGCTATATTCCACCACTTATATCTAAGGCCACAGTATATATAATACATTCGATTGAGCACACAACATCGAGACCGCCCGGTAAGTATTATAGTAGCCTTAAGCGCTGCTTGTGATATGGCAATTCTATATGGAAAAGTACATTTGCGAAAATTACGTGCAAAAGTAAGATACGTACACATATACTTGTCGAGTATTTTATATATATATATATACACAAGTGTATGTATATGAGGATTCATTCGTCCAACAAGAGATTCTATATGCATGTCACTGATCGATTTTACAGTTATATAAACCAAGAAGTTTAACCGAGACCTCACCTCTATATACTCTGCTGTGATCTGCTGTAAACGCGTATAATATGACCGAGGTCAAGCTCATTAGGATACAACATGTAGGTATATCTTATCTTTGTAGAAGGATTGGTACTATCTGTTAAACTGATGTTAACGTATGCTTGCTTTAGATATTGCAAGAGATATTACCTATATATATATATATTTGCTTGAAGAATTTGGAATTTTTGTTTTTAAGAATATTGAGGTTGTTTTAAGAATTTTGTTGAATACTTTCGAATAATCAAATGAACAATCATTTTTCTAGTCAAAGATTTTTTTAATTACTGAAATACCGATTTTAATAAGGCTTAACATTTTACTTGGTTTTGTAAAACGTTAAAATAGTATATAATTTTTTTATTTTTTTTTTATTTTTATAATCATTTTTAATTGTAATATTAATTTAAATTTGATGTTATCATTAGACATCAAAATTTTTATTAACTTTACTTAAATTTTTATAAATTACTTTTTTCTAATAGTGAAATATCTTATACTCTTTATACTCATTTAAAGTATCCACATTAGTAACAGGGATTACAAAAAAAAGATTAAAAAAAAAACCACTTCAACGACCAAAACATAAAAAAATATCATTAAATTAATTTACATAGGTACACACACACACACACACACACACACACACACACACTCGCGCGCGCGCGCGCACGAACACGCATTTCCATTGTGTTCATTCTCATAAATCATTAAATTTCCCTATAATTCTCCATTATAGTCTCATACATCTTAAACTATAATTTTATTAATTAATAATTTTCCTTTTTTTCACTTCTTTTTCCAATCATCTTGCTCTTACCAAGCGTTTCACTAATAACTCGATAATTGACCATGGCTCTCACCATCAACTCGTCAATTTGTCCATAAGTGCAGCTGAATAGATACATATAATATAGCTCCCTTGTGGCTTCTCTTAAAGATATTTCAAATGTATTTCTTCACATAATTCTACGAATCTCTTTTTCTCATTTACTCGATTCCTCTCTCTCCCACTACCTTTTTAACCAATTCTTTATTTCCAATCCTAAGAAATTAATTTAAAAATTAACGCGATATTTTTTAAGTGATCTTGCGTATATAAAGCTATGTTGTATTGATAAGCGCTTAACACGAGCTATTCCGCGAATCGGTGTTAAATAGCAAGAAAATAATTTTTCTTTTCCTTTTCATTCTCCCCTGGTTATGGTCGCTTGCGCCAATGTTTAATCGACGCCTCGTCGAATATACACTGATTAATCGACAGCATTAATCTCCTCGGTCTATCTTTTTCGCTTATACCAACAGTGCGCAATTTATAAGTTCCTTCGTTATTTTTGTCGAATTCTTCTTGGTATCGAATCGATGAATAATTCAGTTTATAGCTATATATAAAATACAAGCGCACATTGCATTGCTGTATATAACACAATAAAACATCGCTTATACATATATGGTCTATTATCAAAATTATGGCAACCTACGTGTCCCTTGCTCGAAAACGTACTTAAAGTCGATTAGTAAAAGTTGGACAAGGGGTTTCACA